>JBBBDQ010001286.1:100000-222500 GCA_037127315.1 Ascarosepion bandense | reverse complement strand
CCAAATTATTTCGCTAATCTGAAAGTTTAGAGTCTAATCGATGAGAATGCACTGAAAAACGTAAAAAAGAAATGAAAACAAAAAAATTTACATGGGGGTTGCCGGTCGTACAGGTCCGCCATTAAATATTTATTTTCCTTTGTTGCCGTGAAATAGGTTTTATAACTCTGGTAAACAAACAAATCCATTTTGACCCGAATTCATTCGTTTACGTCCTGAAAAAGTAAAATTGAATTTTAAACTAAAGTATAAGGTAAAGCAGATTTTGAGAACGATTTTGGATTAAAAAAATGAAATCTGCGTCTTCTGCACACAGAATTACGGTATGTGCAGCAAGTAATTTCCGGATTCTATTTCTGATTGTAAGTATGTTTACCATTAGTAGGTACGCTTCTTAAAACATCCTTATTCTTCACGACATTTATGTTTTTTTTAACATACGTCGGTAGAATCATATCTAGGTAGATTTTTCAACAGTAAAGAGATTATTCAATATTCAATGACATGTAGAATTTTAACTATTACACACTTTTTTGGCACTCTTTATTTGTTTCTAACAAACTTTCTCTATCTGGTAATATTCATCAATTTTCACGGGGGCATCTTTCACTATTATTTTGTTGCCTTTTCCTTTTTTTCTGAGTCTCGTTTTTCAGCATGTGCTATTAAACTAGCTAAGGTGTTGAATTTTTGCACCGACTTGAGTTTGACGTCACCACATTGTTTGAATCTTTAAATATCTTCTTGATTATTCTCTTTGAAGTATACTTTTGTCATTATATCAAGGCAATAAATATAATTAATTTTCCTTAATGTTTAAACAATTTTGCGGGTAATTTATACTTAAATATTAACGAATTGGAGTCACTTGCGCTATTCATGTGACAATATTTTATTTGCTATGAATTTATTACCACGAAATAATAATACTTGTCTATAGTAATATCACCAAAGGAAGAATAATATATAATTAGCCAAAACATCATATTTTTTTTTCATTTTTGGCGTATCTTGATCTCGGTGATTCCACGCTGTGACATCATTACACTAGATAATGGAGAACGATGCCATTACAAGAATGGTAGTTAGATAACTACATCGAATCAATAGCCGCATATTCCGCAAGGAGATTCGGGTTACTGTGTCGTACCAGAATATTTTCTAATCAGAGCCTAATTTGTACATACATTTACAAATCTACCATTCGCCCGTGCATTGAATACTGCGGATACATCTGGTCTTGTGTTCCTACTATGCCACTCGAGATTCTTGACAAAATCCAGGCAATAAAATTGATCCTAACTCATCATTTCGCCTTCAGTTTCTCACCAACGTAACGTGGTTTCTTTCTGTCTTTTATAACAAATGTTTTCACAGAAATTGCTCTGACTAGCTCTTTTGTTGGTGCCCCAACTGCATGAGTTTAATTGCGCAAAAAATCGGCATCTAGGTCCCACCTGTTTAAGGTTGAAATAATTAAAAGCAATTCTATTCCAAAAAATGTTTTCTCGCGCTTTCTGCCCGTGGGACTCCATTCCGTTTACTTGCTTCTGTGATCTTCAAAAATGTAACGTCAATCACCCTTTTCTATGGTTTTGAGTCCAGTTCATCTTTTGTAATTTCCTCAATCCTATTTATCCCCAGTCTTCCCTTTCACTTACATTCGATATAACCTCGTGTGTCGTAGTAGCATTCCAGCCATTTTTGGAATTAAATGATGATAACAAAAGATCTAAATATGATGCTAACGACGAATGCTGAAAAACCATAAACAGAAAATGATAAAAAAAAGGTTTTCGGGAAAATACTAACTACAAGGAAATGTATAATTACAATCAGAAAGAGAATACGGAAATTAAATGACGCACATACGGGAATTTTGTGTGAGATGCAAGCTGTTTTATTATCCAGAATCTTACCCAGTGTGCTTCAATGTGTTTTTAGTTTAAAATTCAATTCAGTTTTATTTAGGACTTCCATCGGATAAATTCGAGTCAAGTTGGATTTATTTGGTTACAAGTGTGATATTATCTATCTAAAGTCAACAGAGGAAATAAGTTTTCCTGCAAATATGTCTCCAGTATATCGCAAAAATATAGTTTTCCTCGCATAATCTGTCTATGTTGCTCTGAGAGTAGTCGAATATGAATTTCAGCCTAGTGTGTTGCATTTACTTAGAAACAGACTCGTATGTTAACCGCCCAGTGGTCGGAGAATTGGCTTGTAACTTACAATATCACAAAAGCAAAACTATTAACTTTTCATGATGACCAAAATGAACCTGAATTCTTTCCAGTCACCATGAATATTTGCGCTCATAAAGAAGCTCTTTGCTTTGTATATATATTAAAATTCAATTTAACAGCAGAAAAAATGGCACTTTCAGCCAATGATGCTTAACTTTGAATGAGTCACATTAGAAAAATTGCTGTCATACCTGACCTCGAGCCAACCAATCGTCTCTTTTAATTCTTGACAGAGATACAAACTACTATGATCCTGTGGGGGATGAATTATTTCCCCCTGTACCAGCATTCTTACAGATGATTACAAACTTATTCTTAGTATACTTCTATTATGTTGGGAAATATTCAAAAGGATGCATTATCACCAGTTCAAATTATTACAGCTAAAATTTGCCATGACATTTACAAAGAAGCAAATTACTCTTATTCTCATTTTATTCCGCTACTTAGCTTGATTGATTAATTTAAGTTTTACGGCTTAACAATATTTTAATGGTTATTCAAAGTCGGAA
Source organism: Ascarosepion bandense (assembly GCA_037127315.1). Classification (NCBI taxonomy): domain Eukaryota; kingdom Metazoa; phylum Mollusca; class Cephalopoda; order Sepiida; family Sepiidae; genus Ascarosepion; species Ascarosepion bandense. Next base: position 219,742 of record JBBBDQ010001286.1, on the reverse strand, counting down.
AATATTTGTAGATTATAATCTGCTATGTGAAGGCGATCAGAAAGATAGCGATTAAAGACTGAGATCAAATTTCTACTAATTATCCCTCAGTTTGGAATAGAAGAAACAGATTCATAGCTTTCCATCGGAGATTTACGCGCAAGTGAATACAACGATCCAGACTGGAATTAGAACTCGGTTCACTGATTTTCAATTCCAAGTCGTTATGCATTGCATCACCTACCCATCTAGGAACACTTCTCAAATTCTTCGAAATTCAACACATAAAAGTTAACAACGACAGCCTTTCTGGAAAAAAAGATGGATGTCAAGTGGCAACAATTAAAAGGAGAACAGAAAAAGAAAAAAAGAGAGGGAAAAGGTTAAAGAGTGTGTAAATAAAAAAAACGACGAAAATGACAAATACTCATGACATTCTACACATATGCTTATCCGCATAGATAGAAACATGGATACAGGCACTCGAACGAACTCAGGCTGCACGCACATATGAAAAATACAGAAAGACTAGCACTACTGGTAAATGTATATGAAAAAACGAATCGAGATGTTTAAGCAGTCAATTGCTGATACACACTGACAAGTTAAAGGACGAGTGTGTCTACGAAACTCTCGAGTAGGGATACTTAAAGCAACATCAGTCGATGGATGAATTTTATAAATGACGCACAGATGAAAAATAACACTGTCATCTCATTTTAACATATATATTTAGTAAAATTACACATAAATGTGGATCTGAATGCGTTTGAATTGTTTACATTTTACCCGTTATTTATTATGGATTAATTTTTTGTTGATTATCAATATAAAAATTTACTTGTGTTTATAAGAACATTTGTTGATTAATTTCGTTATTATTTACTCAATTTATTTTAGCTATTTTTTTTATTTGATCAACGGCCTCTATGAAATAAATAACAGATAGAGAACACCAATGGAAACTACGTAAACTTAACGAATCGGCGAATATATTTGGCTATAAAAATCCCCTTAACCGACTAAGCATAGAAATGAATAAAATAGTAAACAGATTCAGTGAAATGAATTAGAGCGCTCTAGCTATTGGGCCCGTATAATGATATGCGCTAAAACGTTGCCTACTTCCACCGAACGCCCATAGCCCAGGGGTAGAGTCGCCGACTGAGGCCATTTCGGTCAGGTTTCAATCCTGGGTAAAAAAAAGCAATCGGAGTCTAACCATACTGATGAGCTGTGATACGGATGACTATATATATATATAGACTACTCTAGCATCTACACCTCGTTCATTCAGAAATGAATTAGAACACACTCAGTTCTTGGACCTGTATACTGATAATGTATACGTTAAAAAGTCTGCCTCCTTCTACTGAGCGCTCACAGCTCAGAGGTAGAATCGCCGACTGACGCCAATTCGGGTGGGTTCCAATCCTGGGTTAAAAGCAATCGGAGTCTAGGCGAACTGATGAGCCGTGAAACGTCCTGATGAGCTGTGATACAGCGAAACAGATCTGCCTGCGGATGACTACGCACTCACACCCTGATTGAGCACGCAGGAAGAATGGTAGACTTTGAAAAACAGTAGCTACTCTAGCATCTACGCATCGTTCATTCAGCAATGAATTAGAACATTCTCAGCTATTGGGCGTGTATAATGATAATATACACGCTAAAAAGCTTGCCTCCTTCTACTGAGCGCTAATGGCTCAGAAGTAGAATCACCGACTGACGCCAATTCGGTCGGTTTTCAATCCTGGGTTAAAAGCAATCGGACTCTAACTGTACTGATAAGCAGTGATACAGCGTTACAGATCTGTCTGCGGATGACTATATATATATATGTATGTATATATATATGTGTGTGTGTGCGTGTGTGTGTGTAAAATATACTCAGTTATGATATGAGTTTAACGTCAGAATTGTTAAATAAAAAGAAGACAAGAGGAAAACTGAATGTTTCTATATAATATTCCTTATGTCTTCTTTTTATTTAACCATATATATATATATATATATATATATATATATATATATATATATATATTAGAGAAAATCATAAGCATCAATGATTGGAATATGAACATTGGTAAAAAAATATTAATGATATATTAGGTTTATAAGTCCCAGAAATACACATGTTGAAATCCTCATGGCCCAGTTTATATAAGCATTGGTTAGTTCCAGTGACTTGACCCAAAGAGTTTTGAGTTCAGTACCAGGTTAAAGCAGTGGTAAACAAATAACTTTAAGAGTTAAGTTAAAGGAAGTAAACTACATGGCTACCAGAAGTGAGAATGATCGTAATAATGACTTCATTTCGAAATTCTTTAAGAAGCCCGGAGTGTACAACGGCCGAAACAAGTCAGTAAAGATAAGGACAATAGTTCGAACAATGTAGATGGTGTATGTACTTCCTAATCTCAGAAGTATAGACAATAATATTGTATAGACATATTGTACCTCAGTATAGTATAGACAATAATGTTTCTTTTTATTTTATTTTATTTTTCATTTGTAGATTAGTTGCTTTTAAAGAAATACGAAAACTATTTTAGATAGGCACTGGAGCTGCTTACATTTTCAATTTACAAAGTTTTTTTTTCTTTGATTTCTAAATTACGGAGCAAAAATTTATTTTCGTTTCTGCATTATGTGATCAGTTATATTCGTTTATTTATTAATTCGTGTTGATCTGGGAAGGTAATTATAGCAATTCCTTCCAGATAAAGTTTAGAATTTTTCTATTTATTGTCGTAGGTTGGTGCAACTTTTCTTATTTTCCATCATATTTTGGGTGCAAAATGTGTTTTTATTCTGTCAGAATAGTTTAGGTGATGTGCGCTTTCATCTACCGCGAGGTATCGGCAGATTTCTTTTGTTTTGTTCCATTTTTTTCTACTTCTTCAGGACTTTTTCTTATCTAAGGACATTTGACATGTTTTTGTTTGTCACACCAACATTGTTGAGACTTTGTAGTACATAGACATTCACACACACACACACACACACACACACACACACATATATATATATATATATATATATACATATAGAGGGTGGACAAAATAATAGAAATACCTTGAAATCTCAAGAAAATTACCTTAAATATGTAGAACCGCCTTTGACAGTAATTAAAACTTGAGTTCTACGTGGGATCGACTCTTACAAAGGTTGATTTTTTTCCAGATAAATTTTTGTCTATTCTTAAGCGAAACAAAACGTGCGAATATATATATATATATATATATATATATATATATATCCACAAGACAGTCATGTTTCGCAGTATCATAGATTATTAGTATTGTTACACATCCGATTTCTTCTAGCCAGGATTAAAACCCGGGTGAATAGGCATCAGTATGCACGTTTCTACCTCTAATCTATGGACGCTCGGTGGAGGAAGCCGTATTTTAGCGAGTTATATACCCAATATAAACACACTCCAATAGCATAGAGAGTTTAAATACATTTCTTAATGAACGATGCACAATGCGTGAGTAGCTACTGTTTTGAAAGTCTACCATATACTTATAGTGCTCAATTTACGTTACTTGATTGAAGTCTACAGTCAAATCATATTTCTTTGTATACTTAAAGTGACAGCAATTAAATCTTAAAATAAAGGTTATATCATATGTTGGATATATGCACAAAACAATTGGTTGTTATGATCTTCCATGAATGCCTAGGAATTGTGATATTTTTTTTAATTTCCTTTTCTCCGAATATAAATAAAATTTTTTTGTACAAAATTCAATTCCGTAACATATGCTGAGCTGTTCATAAAAAGTTTCACAATTTACGGATATATACCTACATTATTTACACACAACTATAATCGCTATGCTGTAAGTTTTTCTCTGCATAAAATTTCGAGGTTGCGTTTTTGTAACGGTAACTAAAACTTTGACAAATGCAAAAAATGTCTTAAGCAATGATTGGTCGGGTTTACACCGAACAGAGAATAAATAACTGACCCTTATAAATTCCCTTGCTAAGCACAAATATGACGGACGCAAGGGCAGCACGACTCTTAATCCAGTTGCATGTCGACCAGCCAAGGGTAAAGTTGTTGGAGGCGCATGAAGAGCTAAGGTCGAGGCAGACTGCTGCCCATAAGGTCGTGGTATTTAAGCGAATTAGCAAACGAATGTTTTCGAAATGCCAGACTTGTTGCGATTGACACATTCAAGGTCAGAGTTGGATAGGAGGAAGCAATGTGAAAAAAATGATACATGAGTGAGAATGTCAAGTCACTTCTTTTTGTTCTTCCGTAGTTTTAACTCTTAAATATTCCCAAGTGATATATTCATGCATATATATATATATATATATATATATATATATATATATATATATACATACATAAAATATATATATATATATATATATATACACACGACTGTATATATGCTTATCTATCTATCTATCTATACGTGAGTGCATATGTATGTGTTTCTTTGAGTGTGTGTGGAGTTGACACGCAAGTGTGCAACAATGTAAATATTTACTATATGTATAAATATATGTGCATGTAAATGAATATCTATCTATCTATCTATCTATCTATCTATCTATCTATCTATCACTCATTTCCTGACCTACCTATCTACCATCTACCTACCTATTTATATATATGTGTGTTTGTTTATCTATCTTGATCTTTTCTTAATCTATCTATCTATCTATCTATCTATCTGTCTGTCTGTCTATATAATTTCTGTCTTTATATCGATCTAAATCTATTCGTAATCCATCCATCCATCTATTTATCAATTGATCAAAATGAATACAAAATAGTTAACGAAACATCAAATAGTTATATGAAAATAAATTAATAATCAATACATATCAAGGTCAAAAAATTATAGAATAACACACGAAAATAACAAAATTTTATCATTAAACTAAAACTCACAAACAGACCTTATTTATATTAGCAGCGCTCTCAACAGTCTGGCAAAACAAAAATAGGCTAATGACATGTTAAATATCCAGTAACCAGTTTGTAAACGTAAGACTGATAAACTCATGGCTAGTTTAAATGCTAAATCACTTTTACATCAATGTTCTTGCTACCTATTGCGAAAATAATAGAAATGCTTACTATTTCACCTTTGAAAATAATTTTTTATAAAAATGATTTGGATTTAATATGAGGTCGACTATGAGCGGTGATATGATAGAAAAACATAGCGTATAATCTACGCAACAGGAGTGTGAAAATATGTGGCTGGAAGAATAATGGAAGGTCTCGTAAAAAGATAGACTTTACTATTAGTTAGAAAGGACAAGAACTAGTGGAGAGTCATGATCTCCCACGTTCTAAATATGCAGGAAGAATAGTCAGTAGCATTTGAAGAATATATATATATAAAGGGAGAGGTATGGATATCGATAAATATACATATCGGTAAATTTACGTATACACACAGATGCATAAATTTTCCTGCGATGTCAATAGAAAAGTGCTCAATGTAATTTAACATAGCTATGAATTATTCATTAATGAATAAACATACTATCCTACTTCTATAGCACGATTTGGTGTTTCATGCCCTATTCAGTCATCATGTACATATTATAAACTCTTCATAATATGCACGTAAATAATTGCACAGTGTATAAAAATCTGAGTCGTGCTCAAACGTCGGATAGTATGTATCAGTCAGTTAATAATGAATTGGAGCGCTTTGACCACTGCCGTATGATATATCATACGCTAAATGTCTGCATCCTTCTACCGAGCGTCCATAGCTCAGAGGTAGAATCGCCGATTGCCACCTAGTCGGTCAGGTTTCAATCCTGGGTTAAAAGCAGTCGGATGTTTAAGCTGTGATGCAGCGAAACAAATCTGCCTGCGGATGACTATGTCTATAGTGCACATATGTATACATTTTACTTTCAAATACATAGTCAGGGAATATATATTTTTTTTCTTTTTTGACGAAAATTCACCATATACATGCCTATTGCACCCATTCATTAAATATATTTTTTAATGTAATCTATTTTATTCATCTATTTTGCCATCGTCTTTTAAGTCTTCATCGAACGAAAGTAATATTTGTATGATGAAAAGATTTTACATTTCTTTTGGTTCAGTGTATATTTCTTTATCGATTTTTCATATTTTCTTAACTCATAACAATCCTAAAATCTATTAAATTAATATTTATATAATAATACAAAAGGATATATGTAAGTTTATCAATATGCTTATATGAAGAATTATAAACTATATTCTGATGTTAACATTTTACAAGGTTTACACATGACAGTAACTTCATTACTTTTATTTAATAGATACTTATTTTTAAGAAATTTAATAATGTAAAGTTTTTCATATAGACACGAGAGACATGGGTCATTTAAGGACTAATGTATTTCCGTTTTTTATTTTTTTCTAATTTTCCATTTTATTGTGGGAATTTTATTGTTTTTTTAAGCACCAAAAATATTTGGATAGGTATATTCAGTTACGGTACTTATTATTATTAAAAGAAGAAACATGTTAAAATCTTCACTTTAAGGAGTTTTCAGTGCTCTCTCTCTCTCTCTCTATATATATATATATATATATATATATATATAAAGACCGAAATCTAAGCAAGAGCCAACAACCGACCACGATTTCGCCTAACGGCTAGTCGTGGTCGGTTGTTGGCTCTGGCAGATTTCTGTCTTTGGTTGCTCTACTTTGGTATTGAGCGCTTTAGTGTTAGGGTTTTCGTCTTGTGTTTTGTTTTTCTTTCTTACGAGTGCTTGACTTTTTGTTCATGTACTTCGTTTGTTTCTTTTTTTGTTTCCCCGTTTTTTCCCGCCGAGTTTGTTCTCGGTGGGTTATACAAGACGATTTAAATTATAGTTAATATATATATATATATATATATATATATATATATATGGCTTTGTATCTTACTGCTTTCTACAAAGCAATGTATTCAGTGCTGTGTTAACTTTCTCCTAGATTGGCTTTTGGCCAGTGAGCCTGTTATATGCTGTTATTTCAGCTGTAGATGTTAGTGAAAAAATGATGGATTAATGCTTCTCCTCCAAAATTATATTTCTTTTTACGAAAGCGATGGAATGTGTTTCTATAAAGTAGTGCTTTATATCCTACGTGGTGGCATGATTCGGAGTTTCACACATTACGCATTCATCAGGTGCATATTTCAAACTGACTGTTTAATAGATTTGAATTTAAATGCTTTCGATATTCATAAAGTTAGATCTCTTATAATTTTTCCCTCTAGTTTGTCTGCTTGTTTCGATTCGAAGATTGTTGTTAAAAGTTAACGAATATCAGAGCCTTACACGTTACATTTACGTAGTTGATCAGATCAAATGCATCTGTTCGTATTAAAACTCTCATTATTACAAATTTGTAAGAGACAAATTTAATGGAACCAAAAACATTGTTGATGAATTATTTGAAAATACGTAAACTACATCGGTCTTGGCACATTTTAGAGATCGAAGACGATGCTTTGATTTTTTTTTTATTCAATTAGGTCTTTTGATTCTGAGATGGCTCATGAGACCTATTTTTGCTTGATTGTTTCTCTGGTATGTACGACAGGTTGTTCCGCCTGATGAATTAGTCCTTGGTCGTTATTGTATTATTTTTTATTTTAGTTTGACTGATCGTTTGGAATGTTGTTCCGAGTCAGATAAATGATCTCCAAAGATTATTTTCCATTGCCCTGGATATCCATCTTTTGATTTCGGTATTATATTTCTTTATGCTGTTAAGTGCCATACGTCATACACGCATGGGCGATCATGTCTCGAAAGAGACACGACTGACTGGGCCGAAGATTACCCCGCAGTAGGTTGCCATTAATTTCTATGGTAGACTGATGGCCAGCTAAGGCTATAGAACCCAAACTATCCTGTTATTTAATCCATAATTGGAGGGAAGAGCCGGATTAATACCTTTCCCAAAGGTATTTGCGCGTAAGTGAATAAAAGAAATTCAACTTGAATTTAAACTCGGTTCCTCGATTTCTCGTTTCGAGCCGATATCCACTGCACTACAACGCAAATCTGTCTGATTCATCGAGTTAACTATCTAAATTCAATCCATCATCTAAAAAAATAAACAACATATTATGTCTGTCAGTCCTCTAACTCAGGTTCCACTTGCTGTACATAGACATAGCATACTTTTTAAAATCAGGAAAATGCCGGGTTTATATATATGCTCTACTTCTGACATTGAAAAATATTTCATTAGGATTATGGTCTGATGATCAGGAAATAGTTATAAATAAATATATTAATATAACGGAAATAAGTCAGAGATTTTAAAACTTTTTACTTTTTATTATGTTTAGAGTAGCACAAAAAAAAAACTTTGTTATGTTTTTTGTTGTTGCTTTAATTTAGCTTAAATTATCGCCTAAACATTGTGAACTGAGAAAACTGAAGTTTCACGAAGTCTGTAATTTGAAGTACATAATTTTAGACTTGAATTTGAATTTCGATTTGTTTCAGCATTTTGGCTGAAATTGGACTTATCGCCAGAATCAAATTTGAGGTTTTGAAGTTCTATGAAGGGAACTTAGGAATTAAAGATTATTCTTTCAAAATTATAATATCTAAAACATATACTACCGGCCATAATTATTAGGCCAACCTAGTTTTTAAAAAATGATGTATTTCATACTATTTTTGTATTTATTGCCAAGTGGATAATTTTAAAAGAAAATAGAATGGTTCTTTTGTTAACACGGCACAATAATATGTGCATCAAATAAACTGCTCTGGTGTCCATTTCTGTGCTTTCTTCCCCATGCTAGTATCTTCTTCTTATTGGCTGGCTGAAGCAAAGACTTCTTGGCTGCTTTGTAAAATTTTGCAAAGTAATAATAACAAAAAAACGATTCTATTTCATTTAGAATTATCCACTTGACAATAAATTTTAAAAATAGTATGAAATACATTATTTTAAAAAAAAACTGTGGTGGCCTAATAATTATTGCCGGTAGTGTAGGTCTCTTTAGTTTTGAATCACAGGCTCAATTAGCCCTTAGCAGCTGTTAGCTTAAAAGTACGCACGGAGTGAGGCTTTTAAGCTAGCACCTGCTGTTTGTAAATTATAAATATTATGACATAAAGAATAAATAAAGTCAGATAACATAAAGTAATATGTTCTTTCCACAGGTATAAGAGAATATAGCGTAGTTTGGGTTTTCTGTCCTTGGATGATAACTAATTTAAGAGAAGTATTGCTTTCAATTAAATAATGTGCAGATAATAATAGGAGACCGTTCAACTCTCCTTCAGAAGTTATAAAGAACGAGAAAGAATATGTGGAAGTGATGTTCGTTTTAATCATGGAATTTAAATAAAACAAATGTTATAAGGTCTACTTTCAACTTTTTTAAGTTCTGAAAAATATTGGATTTATTCCAAGAATAGTACCGGAAGAACAAAACAATCAGCAAATTTAACATCGTTACTTACCAAATTCTACTCGACACTTAGATAAGGCCCCTTTTTTAACCGCCTCTTATTATGTAAATCTAATAATTTCTGCTGTCACTGAGTCTATATTAAGCTAAAATGTTAATAAACGATTTTTACGTAACAAAAAAATAAACTTTCGAAATAACAATAAATGCATTATTGAACATCATTGAACATTGTTATCATTTGACTCTGAGACAAATAATAATTGTATGTATTACTTATCGATCGAAGTTAATTGGAACATGTTCAAATATCGATATATTTTATAAGCTGTGTATAGTTTTTAAAGATAATTTGGCTAAATACTTTATTTATACTTTTGATATTTTTCTGTGTGATTAATTTTTAAAATACAATGTCTTGTTCGAACTTACGTGATCATGGCTTGCTTTATTCTACTTTTCTAGTTATATGTTGATAGACATGACGTCTTGGAGATTCTAATTGTGTGTGTTGCCATAAACTTCCACATTGTTTGCAATTCACACTTTCCCTTCTTTTAAGGGCTTACGGCCATATCACGTTGAATACACCGATCACCAAAGTTAAGCAACGTTGAGCCTAGTCAGTTGCATAGGATAAAGTTATGAGAATGAGTGACAGGTTATAGCGGGTGCCAGGAAGTGCGTAAGAGAAGGATGATAATACTGATAAAAGTAGAATGGACGGAGAAAGAAGCATGAGAGTGAGGATGCAGGTCAGTGAGATAGGAGATGACTATTGACCTTACATTTAAATTCTTGAGGATTGTAGCTGTCGGGGATGCAAGTCAATGGAAAGGAATTCCACAGGCGGGAAGTGTAAGAAAAGAAGCTCATGGAGTAGAATTTACATTTTGTTGGTTTCACAGTAAAAGGTCGAGATCTAGTTTTTAATCTTGTGGCTCGAGTAAATTCATATATATAAGGGTCACCAGAGAGCTAATTTCATTGGAGCGGAAGCCGTGAAAGTATTTCTAGAAGAGTCACAGGGAAGCCACATTGCTCCGGTAAGAAAGTGACTGTATTTGAGCTGGCAAGTCACAATCGATCACATTAGAGATTCTCCGTTGCATCTTGTCAAGAAAGCCTAAGTGGGTAGCAAGAGCACCCGACCAGATATGGTAGCAATATCCAATGCACGGATGGTAGATTTCTGTATGTGCATGATTGTTTAGACTGGAAAACTTCCTAACCCTACACAGAGAACCGACTTTCTTAGCAGCGGATTTAGCTATGAATTCTATATAGTCATTCCACTTGAGGTCTGTTGTGAGAGTTAAACCGAGGAAGCGCAGTGTTTTGCTTTCAGGGAGACTAGCCTGATCCATGGTAATGGTGGGGGTTAATGGGGATTGTCTGTGATGGTTAACAGATAGCAGCTTCGTTCTGGAAGTATAAAAATTCACGAGCCATTTTTTACCAATCCGACACGGATTGGAGGTCCTTTCCAAGCTCGTCAACAAGGTTTGCTTTGTCTGCCTCGGCAGATTTTTTATCATTTCTATAGTAAACCGAAATGTCGTCAGCGTATATGCCTACTTGGGATCATATTACATCTGGGAGATCGTTAATGTAGATAAGGAAAAACATAGGATCTGGAATAGAGCCTTGAGAGACACCCGCATTCGTATAATAGTATTGGGAGGCCTGTCCGGTCAATACTACCTTCATTGTACGATAAGGTCAAACAATTCTTCAATTATACCATAGCCTCGCAGAAGAAGACCAGCATTCCAGATTCCGTCAAACGCTTTGGAGATATCTAGGGCAACATTTCGGGCTTCGAAGTTCTTGACGAGAGCCTGGTATATATACTCAGTGATGGCCGTGAGCATATCAGCAGTAGACCTGGTGAAGCGGAAACCATAGTGTTTATCAGAGAGAAGTATGTGTGCTGTGAGACGTTGAACCACCTCGGCGTTGATGATGACTTCGAACACTTTGCCAAAAATCGGTAGGGAGCTGATAGGGTGATAGTTAGAGGGGTCAAAGGTTTCACTAGTGTTTTAATATATTAGAACCACGGAGAAGGACTTCCAGCAGGCAGGAAAGCAAAAAGCAGAGAGGCAGTAGTTATAGAGTTTGGAGAGAACAGAGGAGTAGTTGAATAACATTTCTTTTATTGAATTCCTTGCATTCACTTACGCAAAAATACCCTTGAGAAAGGTATTAATCCATCTCTTTCCTCTATTTATGGTTAGATTATAGGATAGGCTAAGTTCTATAGCCTTGACCGGTAACCAGTCTACTGCAGAAAGTAATGGAAAATTAATGCAGGATAATCTTCTTCCCAGTTATTCATACCTCTTTCGCGACATGATCGCCCAAAGCGTGTATCACGAATGGCACTTAACTGTCTGACATGTTGTAAAATAATAATTAATAATAAATATGCTTTGCTTTATTTTTATATTGAGCACTGTTTTAAATCAATGTTTTCAACGTTGCAATTTTTTTGTTCCTTGTTCATTTGTATATATATAGAGTGGGGTAGACAAATTTGCTTATTTGGAATTACAAAAAGTAATGCAGATAGACATGTAATCCTTTAAACAGTATTAATTACAACATTTACATTTCATGTTTTACAAGCTTTAAAGATGACATCAGTCAGATGGTGTCCATTTTGTTCAATTTCTGTACCAAATGGAACAAATATTTTGTGGTCTGATGAAATGAGCTAGGTTAGGTCATTGAAATGAATTATAATTATTTATAACCAATTTAAATGATGTGTTAAATTTTCATTTATATATATATATATATATATATATATATATATATATATATATGTATGTATGTATATCATCACATTTCAGAGTAGTCACAACCCATTATATTGCATTTTGAAATGTGGTTCTGTTCTATATATTTCGGTCTTTCAGGTGTTATGATGTCAGGAAACCGCATTAATAGTTTCCGACCTGCGTCTAATATTCGGGGACAGTTATATTCGCATAGCAATGTTTTATGTCAACACAAGAGAATATAACCTGTGATGGTGAATATCTGTCTTCTAATGTCCCTGCAAAAACTTTGAAGATGGTTCGTGTGATCCGAAATCATAGTACCAGCGTAATTAAATAATATCCAAAAATTAGATAATTTTTGTCTTTATTTTAACCAGAAATTAAAGCTAAAATATGATGTTTAAAACGGCTCAATATTACACTCAAGTGACACTCATTTTCTGTTATGTATATATATATATATATATATATATATATATATATATCCCAGAACAAACTTCAGAAATTTAATGAAAATGTGGAAGTACTAGTTAAGAATAGCGTCAACTTCTCACTAACTTGCATCCCTTCTCTCAATCACTCAGTCTCTTACGCAGAGTGGTGGATTTCCCTACGCGCTTCAACAATAACCCTAATGGAAGGGACTCACTGCTAGACCTCTGCTTCAATTCCATCCCAGACTCTTGCAATGTCAAGCAGCTCTGCCCGCTCGGAAACTCTAACCATGCGGTGGTTACCGTTAACATCTCCTTCCCCTCCCACTCCACCTGACAATCTCAGACCAGCAGAATATTCTACTCCTACCAAAGAGCAGACTGGGACTCGTTCCGCAACTTCCTGTGTGACGTCGCTTGAAACAATGTTTTTAGTCTTTCCGTTTCAGCTGAAATCCCATTAGTTTACCTGGTTTTCGCCCGCTTGCTCGGCTGCTAATGCCCACCGAAATACATTTTTCATGCATCATAGAATCCACGTGTCGGACCAAAAAAGGCGCCTGTTCGCCTCAGCTCGTAATAAGTGAAAAATGATACTTAATGAAGCTAAGATGTTGTTTGCTACCAGAATGAAGCAGTGCATAGCATCCTGTAAATTCGGCGCCAAAGACAACTGGCGACTCTGTAAAAGCGTCTTAACAACAGTAAAACCTCAATACCCACTCTACTCAATGAATTTGAGGTCCTCACCTCCTAAGCCGACAAGGCTGAATGGTTTGCTCACAGATTCTCCGTTAATTCGAAACTGGATTCGTTTGAAGTATCTACACCCGACTCCACACTTAGGACTGAGGACCAAGGGAATGACGTCCACATTACCCGCTCGCTGATCTCTAACATAATCTCTAGGCTTGACCCTCATAAAGCGAGCGGAGGGAACGAAATCTCAATCAAAGTTTTGAAGAAATGTGCCCTTGAACTTTTCTCTGTCCTCACTAAGCTCTACAACTACTGTCTATTTTCTTCCTGCTTTCCTGCCTGTTGGAAGTCTTCCTCTGTAGTTCCTATTTGTAAGAATACTGGAGAACACTCGGATCCCGCAAATTACTACCCTATCAGCCTACTACCGGTCTTGGGCAAAGTGTTCGAAGCCATTATCAACGCCGAGGTGTTTCAGCATCTCTCAGTCCACAAACTCTTCTCGGACAAACAGTATGGTTTCCGCTTCACAAGGTGTAGTGCTGATATGCTAACGACCATCACTGAGTATATATACCAGGCTCTCGACAAGAATGGTGAAGCTCGAACTGTTGCGCTGGATATTTCCAAAGCGTTTGAGAGAGTTTGGCATGCTGGCCTTCTCCGCAAGCTACGCAGCTATGGTATAACTGAAGAATTGTTTGACCTAATCCAGTCATTCCTCTCTAATTGCACAATGAAGGTAGTATTAAACGGACAAGTCTCCCAAAACTACCATACAATCGCGGGTGTCTCTTAAAGCTCTATTCTAGGTCCTACGCTTATTCTGATCAACATTAACGATCTCTCCGATGTAATAAGATCCCAAATAGGCATGTACGCTGACGACACCGCCGTTTCTTCTCGCCTCGAGCAAAAACCTGCTGAGGTTTTTAAAGTGAACCTCTCGGCCGAGCTTGAGAAGTAATCCGTGTTGGACTGGGGTAACAAATGGCACGTAAATTTTAATGCTTCCAAAACGAAGTTGCTATCTATTAACCATCATAGACAATCGCTTCTACCCCTCATTAGCATAGAACAGGCTAGTCTCCCTGAGAGTAAAACACTATGCCTCCTTGGCTTTACAGTCTCAGTGGACCTCAAGTGGAATGACTATATCGAATCCATTGCTAAATCCGCTGCTAAGAAGGTCGGTTCACTGTGCAGGGCCAGGAAGTTTTTCCCGTCTGAGTCCATCCAGCATATATATAAATCTACCATCCGCCTGTGTACTGAATACTGCTACCACATCTGGTCGGGTGAACCCTGCTATTCACCTCGGGGTTCTCAACAAAATCTAACGGCTAATCTGCAATGTGATCGATACCGATTGGCATCTCGGCTGCAGTCGCTATCTCACCGGCATGATGTGGCTTCCTTTTGCCTCTTCTATAAATACTTTCACGGCTTCTGCTTCAATGAACTTAGATCACTGGTGCACCCTACGTAAGAATTTGCACAAGCTACTAGATTGGCAACTAGGTCCCACCTTTTTAGAGAGAAACCGATAAAATGTAACCGCAATTTCTACTCTAACAGCATCTTTTCACGTACTTCCCACCTGTGGAATTCCCTTCCATATACTTGCTTCCCCAACAGCTACAATCCCCAGGAGTTTAAATGTAAGGTTAATAGATATCTCCAATCTCACTAACTTGCATCCCTTCTCTCAAGCTCTTATTCCTTTTACTCCACCCACATCCTAGGTATTCTTATTTCGTTTATTACCCTCCTCCTGTCATTTCCTATAACTAACACTTCTTTCTCATTAGTTTCTCCTATGTAACTCCCTGCGCAACAGTGGCAGTAGAATGCCTTGCTTGGTTTGATATGATAAAAAAGAAAAAATGAAAAAAGTGTTTTGGAAAGGTTATATATTGTTTTTTTAATGAATTGTTACATTTCCATAAAGGTAGCCAAGCTCATAATCATCTGTAATGTTTTGAAAGTTATAAGTTTCAGCATTTTTTACAGTAATAAGCTTATTGATATGTTATTTTTAAGTAGGGAGGTGTTATTATTCCTTAATACTTGAGATTTATTGAGATCGTCCAAAACGGTCTGTAATTTGGAGGGGTATTGATGCTTAGAGAAGAAAATGTTTGAATCCGTCAACACAGCTATAAATACAATATTGCCAAACGTGACAGTATTTGACGTACTTTTCAGTTAACAGTATAAAATAGCGTTTTTTTAAATACTTTCAGTTGCTAAGAACATTTTGTTTTGTTATTATTAGTTACTTAGTTTTTAATAAATTTATTTCGTTTTTTTTAACTTGAAACAGTCAACATATGATGAAACGCGTTGGTAACAAGTACATTTTTGCCAATGACTCTTACACACACACACACACACACACACACACACACACACACACACACACACACACACACACATATATATATATATAAATATATATATATATATATATATATATTCGGTCAGGTTTCAATCCTGGGTTAGGAAGCGATCGGAATCTAAACGTAAGGATGAACTGTGATACAGCGAAACAGATCTCTCTGCGGATGACTAGAGTATATATATATATATATATTAAAATAGTCGGTCTTGTTATTATATATATATATATATATATATATATATATATATATATATATATATTCCCATTGACTTTTTCCCATTGACTCTTTCATTGACAGTTTTCCCATTAACTCATATATATATATATATATATATATATATATATATATATATATATATATATTAAAAATAAAACAAGTATGATGGTGAAAACAACAGGCAAATTGCCTGTAGACATGATATATTTGACAAGAAAAAATTCAAAGATCGAAAGAAAACTGAAGGAGAACGCAGTGTCAAAACATATCTGTGCAAAGGAAACTACGCTTCACAGCGTCAACCCTTAAGTATAGACAGCCCGAGTCGTTACTCCAGTTTCACTCTATCGCGATCTTCAGATGACACAAAAATGCATATATATATATATATATATATATATAACCCTTCCATTATTTAAGCAGTTTCATTGTTTTCTCTTTTCTACAATTTTTTCGGTTTTACGCCTTTCCTTCTACTGTTGTTCATGAAATTTCATTGCTTTCTCATTTTATTTCAACTTCAGCCCATTTTCTTTACTTCCAGTTATTCGCTTTCTTCTTCCTTTTTCTATGTTTGTACATTTTCTTCCCATTGTTTATTATGTGACTCATTTTTTTCCAACAGTTCGTTAGCGCAATTGTTTACCTTGCGATTCGCGACATAGCCATTCCTAACCGGAAATTACACCCATCCAAAAATTGGACTTGATTTAAAAAAAAAAATAAAACAAAATAATAATAAATTAAACAAATGAGGAAATGTCAAATAAAGGCCTGCGTGGAAAAAAAATTAAATAAAAGCAAATTATTATCAACGACATCATCCACACATAACCTGCATGAGAAAATCGCTACTCATTAGTGAAAAAAAATATTTAGACTTTTTCTAAATCGAAAATCCAAAAAACTTCTTTTCTTTCTTCTACTATTTTCTTTTACTTCGTGTTTCATTATTCAATTTTCTTCTTCTATTTTCAATATATTTTTGCTACAGTTTCAATATTTTTTCCTGTCATTAATCTAGTATAGACATTCATTCTTCATTTTTTAAATTTTCATTCTTTTAATATAATTTGATTGTCCCTTCTTCTTTTTCTTCTTTTAAGTTTAATTAATTTGATGCAATTTCTGATTTTATTTCTTATTCTACTTTTTCCTCGTCTAGTCATTCTAATTTAAATTTTTATTCTTTTATTTAATTTCATATTTTAAATTCATCTACTTCGAATTCTTCATTTTTCAAGATTCATTTCTATTTTGATTACAACATTTAATTTTTCTTTTTCTTGTTTCAAGTTTGATCCTTTATTTTCAATTAAACCTTTTCGTTCTTGTTCATGTTTTTGCTTCGAATTTCATTCTTTTATTTTAAATTTAATTGTCACTCTTCTTCTTGTCTCAAGGTTCATTCTGTTATTTTAATGACACATTTTCATTCTTCTTCTTCACTTTCTTGTGCAAATTTCATTCATTTATTTTAATTTCACCGTTTCATTCTTTTCTTTTGTCTTTTGTTATTCTTTGTTTTTTAAGTTTGTTCTATTTTAATTTCACATTTTTCTACTTCTATCAAGGTTCACTTTTGCATTGTATTTATATATTTTCCTTCATATTTGTATTTCATACTTCATTCCTTTATTTGCATTTTGTGTTTTCATTCATCTTCTTTAAATTTTCATTTTTCATATTAATTTCACATTTTAATTCTTCTTTTTCCTGACTTGTTTCAAGTTCCATTATTATATCACATTCTCGAATTTCTTCATCTTTTTGTTTCACGATTCATTCTTGTTTTTTTTTTTATTCGTTTCACCCCAAGCAAGGCATTCCACTGCCACTATTGCACTTGGGGCTACACAGGGGAAGGTAAATAGAAAGAGTGGTTAGATATAGGAAATGTCAGAAGGGGAGTGATAAGTAGTTGGGAGGATGGGAAGAGTGTTTGAAAGAATGGAAGCGAGTTATTGTGTTAGGAGGTGTCCACTGACCTTACATTTAAACTTTTGGAGATTGTAGCCGTCGGGGAAGCAGTCAGGTGGAAGGGAATTCCAGAGTCGAGAAGTATGAGAAAAGAAACTATTGGTGTAGAAGTTGCGGTTGCATTTTATCGGTTTCACTTTAAAAGGGTGGGATCGAGTTGCTAATCTAGTATCTCGTGAAAATTTGAACCTTGGGGGGCACCAGTGATCTAAGTTCATCGGAGCAGAAGCCATGGAAGTATTTATAGAAGAGGCACAGGGAAGCCACGTCGCGCCGGTGAGAGAGAGACTGCAGGCGGTCTGCCAAGTCAGTATCGATCACATTACAGACCCTCCGCTTTACCTTGTCTAGAAGCCCAAGGAGAATAGCAGAGGCACCCGACCAGATATGGCAACAGTATTCAATGCACGGCTGGGTTTTAATTTTTCTTTCATTTTTTCTTTTCCTGCTTTTGTTTCAACTTTCTTTATTCCATTTTAATTTCTCATTTTCATTCTTCTTCATCCTCGTCTTTTCTGTTCATTCTTTTATATTTCTTTCTTTTTTCTTATTAGCGTCAAATCTATTTTAAAGCAAATACTCCTACTTATTTAAATGTCATTCATTTATTTAACCGCATTTTTTCATTCCTCTTTTCGTTTCAAGTTTCATTCTATTATACTAATGTCAGGTTTTCATTCTTCTTTGTCTTCTTGTTTTAATTTTTAATTCTTTTATTTTGATTCCATTTGTTATTTCTTTTTTAATTTCACATTTTAATTAATCTTTATCATTCTATCAATCTATTTTTCTACTTTTATTCTTTTATTTTATTTTAACTTTATAATTCTTTCTTTTTTTATCTTTCATACAACCATTTTAATTTCACATTTCTAGTTTGCACCTTCTTCGTATTCATTTTGCTTCAAGTTTCATTCTTGTAATAATTTCTCATTTTCATTCTTCTTGTTTCAAGATAATTCTTTTATTTTTAAACTATTTTTAATTCTTTTTACTATTATTTTTACAAATTCTATTCTTTTATTTTAATTTCAAATTTTGATCTTATTCTACATCTAATTTTAAATTTCATTCTATTTTAATTTCACATTTTCATTCTACTTTTATTTTAAATTTTCATTCACATTCTTCTGCATTTTTTAAGATTCCTTCTTTTATTTTATTTTAATTTCATTTTTTTTTTGTTTTTACTATTTTAGGATTCAGGCTTCATATTTCCATTCTGTTTCTACTTTAAACCGTCAAATGTCATTCTTTTCTTTTATTTCCACTTTTTCATTCATTTATTTTTCTTATTTTATTCGTTTTCTTTTTCTTCTTCTCTTTCTGTTTTTTTCCTGTTCAATATTTCATCGTTTTATTTTAATTTCACATTTTCATTATTCCTGCTTTTATTTCAAGTTTCATTCTTGCATTTTTAATTCCCCTTTTCATTTTTCTATTTCTCCTTTATGTGTCAATTTCCCTCTTTTTTAAATTTTTTCTTTACCTTATTCTTCATCTTTTAAATTTAATTCTTTTATTTTCTACATCTACATTTTTCTATATCTTTTTTGCGTGTTTTCTTTTTTATTTTAATTTCACTTTTTTTCTCTTTGTTTCTTTCATGATCAATGTATTTATTTATTTACTTCTGCATATTGTTTCAACTTTCATTCTTTTATTTGTATTTAACTTTTTCCTTCCTTTTCTTGTTTTATGTTCCATCCTTTTGTTTTAATTTCATCTGTTCATTTCTCTTCTTTTATTCTTTCAGTTTCAAGTTTCATTGTTTATTTTAATTTCCTTTTTTCACACCTTTTTCTGTTTCATTTTCATTGTTTTATTTTCATTGACAAAATTAAAATAAAACAATGAAATGTATTCTTATTGTTTCAATTTCTATTCTTCGCAGTTTTTCAAGTTTCAATCTTCATTCATCTTTAAAGTTTTATTCTCATTCTCTTAAAAGGAATTTATATATTTTATTCATTTTTCTCTTTTATAATTTTCTTCTCATTTCTATTTTCATTGTTCATTATTTTCTCTCTAGTTTCAAGATTCATCAAATTTTTTTCTGAAAATTCTAATAGTCCTAGTTCTTAACTTTTTTTTATTCTTCTAAAATTCAATCATTTCATTAATATTCTCTTTTCATTTTCTTCTCCTGCTTCATCATCATAATATTCTTTTTCTCCTCCTCGCCAAGTTAATTTTATTTTCCCCTTTAATCTTGTTATTATTCTTCTAGTTTTAGAATTCCTTCCATTTTTTCACTGTTAACTTTTATTATTTTAATTCAAATTCATCTTCTTTTCCTTCTAGGTTCCACGTATATTTTTCTTCAAGTTTCATCTTTGCTTTTTAAAATTTTTATCTTTTTTATTTTCACTTGTTTGTCGTTATTAGTAGTTTTCCCTTGCACTCTATACTTTTTTGTTCATTATAAACGAAACTTATTTACTCTCCAAAGTTTCGCTTCATTTTCCTTCCTACCTATTTTATTGTTTTTCTTTATCTTATCTTCATTTTCCAAATATTTGTTTCATTTCTTCTTCACTTTATCTCATAATGTCTTTTTTGTTCTATAATTTATCTCATCTTTCACTTCTTTCTTTCATTTCTTTCTTATACAAATTTTTCACTTGTTTTACATTTTTTCCTATTGAATTTTAGATATTTTTTCTTTTTAATTTTAGATTTTTTTATATTTATTAATCACTTTTTTCTCTGCATCTATAAATACATCGTTTTATCCACTTTCTTTTCTTTGTTCAATTATTCACTCATTTTTTCCCAATTTAAACGCTCTCTTTCTCTGTCTGTCACATGTCCTTCGTATTATTTCTCCTCCTTCTCATGTATCTACAATTTGCGTTAACCTCTCTTTCCATCGACCAAGAAATTAAGCGAAGCGCTTAAGTTTTTCAATGATAATAGTTTTCTATTTAAATCTAATGGGCGTTATTTAATAACGCGCTAGCGGACGAGAATAACGCCCGAGCCCGAGATCTTAGTACAGATAATCAAATCAGCTAGTTGACATTTTGATTTTACTTTGTTTTACAATGTTTTCGCTTTAATAAAAGAATTGATATCACCTTCAACTGACAATAATATTAAGTGGTACCGGGAGAAGGCTGGAAAGAAAATGGAAAACAGTGAAAAATGTTCTAAAAAAATCGATTTAATTTGAATAGCAAGGTCTGGATCAACCACGTAAAATGTGGATGGTCATTTTATAAAAATGTTTGGATTGTTGTTGTTAGGAAACTATCAGGAGAAATGAAGGGGAGGCTTCACTGCAATTCGTATGGAGGCCATTAGCATCGATAAAACCAAAAACAAACAAACATTCGTTATTTTATCACGAAAAAAAACGCATAGTCTGTGTAGTTATTTTGAAAGCATATGACTCTAAAAAAAGCAGGATATTTGTTAATAATTTTTTTTCTGATATTTTACACGGAAACGTTGGAATCAACTTTGGTGTTTCAATGAGTTGAATAAAGTTTGTCTGTCTAAAAATGACATTTTCCGTATTCTTGAAGATGTTCCATGTACTGTTATGTTCACAAGTAATGCTCCCTCATTAAAGTTCCGGAGACACCAATGAAAATTATGAGAGCGCATCTTTTTTTATCTTTTTCCAAATTGGTCTAGAAACGAAAAGGAAATTAATATTGAGCATCAGGAAAAGACAGCTGAAGTTCTTGGGACATGTGATGAAGAAGGAATGCTTGGAGAATCTGATACTCACATAGAGGGAACAAGAGACAGGGAAAAGCAGTGGATAACATTTTTGAAGGGCCTGGGCAGGTGGATGGCAGAGCGAGGTTTTCGTTGGGGTAACAAGAGAAACAGCTACCAGGGATAAGGAGACGTGGAAACCCATGATAGCCTACGTCCTGGAGGAAAATAGCACATAGAAGAAACAAATAAAGAAGATATTTGTTTCATCACATTAAAATCATTTAGGCACTAAGTCACAAATGTGGTTACTGGACGTGGAAGAATTATGAAGAGAAACTTCAATAATGTCCTGAAAGAGAGAAAAAAGAACCAGCAGTATAATGCGATTGACATTACAGTTACATTTTTGAAATCCAAACTTTACTGGAAAGTATGGAACTGAGTGGAGGTTCCACATGGGAGACGTGCGAGATTGTAAAGCGTCAGCATAGAATTTAAGGTTACTCAGGTCAGTTGATGAGATCTCTACGCCAATAGGTCAGTGAGTCAGTTATATGCCATACGTGGTATACATTTTGGCAATCAAGTCTTTTTTTATCCATAACTTAATAAGCAGAATATTTCCAGCAATAGGTTGCCATTTCTTTCTGCTATAGACTAATTGTCAACCAAGGCTATATAGTCTAAATTTTCCTGCTACTTAACTCATTGCTGGATGAAGAAGAGAACCCCAGGGTATTTGCACGTAAGTGAATGCAACGGATTTAACTCGGATTCGATCACATCTCTCCGATTCCTTCTTTCGAAACGATATCCATTGCACCACAAACAAATCCTAATTGTTATTATTCAGGACAGACTAATACTGTAAAATAAACTCATGTCAATCCCTCGTTTTAAAGAAATATTTGTGCTTTGATGACAGTAATTTCATAGGATTCTTCAAATTTAATTTTTTAGTTTTTAAGTAATTTGCACAAAAAGAAAATCAAAGCAGCTAAGCCTAGATATGAAGGAAAAAAATTGAAAGTTTATTTAAAGAAGACTACTTTCAAAGACAAATTGCCAAGAAATTGAAAATTTCTAGATATGGTGTAATTTATTTGTTACAATCTTTGTTTTATTTGCTAGGAAATCGTGCAGATTTTGATGGAAAAACATCTAGTGTATCAAAACTGATAACTGTTGATAAAGTTAAATACTGGATTATCGAGATCAAAAGAAATTGAATTAAAAATGCTCCAGAGTTGACTGCTGAACTTAATATCTCTCAAAATTGACTCGAATCGCTATCAAATGTAAACAAAAAACGACTTAGATCGGCGGCACTCAGAGGGTGCATGTCGATCAATAAACCCCTGTTAGAAAAAGTAATTAAGCAGAAAAACTTGAATATTGTAAGTGTGGCAAAATGATTTAACGTAGAGATGAATCCTCACTTGATTTCGTTTTGGTAATAAAAAAATGAGCATGCGTTTAGAAAACTCGTAGAAATGCTCAATAATAAATGTATGGTTCCAACATTCATGGTGAGTCTATTATGCTATGGGGAATTTTGGGGGAGAGTGCTGGATATTTGATTTAAGTCAATGGAATCATGATAAAATAGAAGTATTATACGATTTTTCAAAAACATGCTTTACTATCTCATTTATGCATGCTTGGGAATGACCTCCTTTCACCAAAACTATGAATTTTATAGAAGTTATCACGAGTCAATAAAAAGAAACATAATTTTGGTAATTATGAATTTGCCGTCCGTGTCTTTTAACCTCTCTCACATTAAATTAGACTGGGTTGAATTGGATAGAGGTCGAAGAGAGAACCCAAAGAGGGAGAGATATCTTATTCACTAATTAAAAGCTCCTTGAGACGTTCTGCCATCAACTTGTTTTTTTTTTTTTGTTACTTCTTCAACAACTGTGGGAAAAATGTCAAGAATTTGTAAAGCAGTAATTAAGACAGGTGGAGTTTTATAAACGAAAACACAATTTTTTTTTTCAATAATACTTTATAGAAAATTGTTTATTTTTGGGCAAAATAAATGCAAATTCATTGTAATTACTGATATTTTATCTATTTATTTCTAAAGAAATACAATGCTATTCAAATTTTAACGTGTTTTATTTTAACTAAGCTTAGGTTAGCCTCAAATATTTCACTATATTTCATATTTGGGAGGTATATATGAAAGGCAATTCGGTTGCATCCTGTACATACCTTTATTGAAATTAAAAATAAATAATAGGTAACGATGCAGATAATATACACTGAAAACTAAGGAATATTCTTTTACCACGGGATTTACAACATGCTGCAGATGGATGAGGACATTGCGAGAGGATATTCCTTGGTTATTTCCATGAATTCTAGCATAACCAGCCAAACCATCTGAAACATGGAATTATTTAATAGATGTAATCTTGCATTTCAAATCCCTCAGTCTCTAGTAATTTGTGAAAGTACCATTTAACGACCATTTTCTCATGCAAGTTAAAATGTTTTCAGAAGAATTTTATATTAATCAGATAAGCAGTAACCACTTTAAACTGGTAACCTAGACTGAAAAATCTTATGTTACAAGAAAGTTTTTTTCTTTAAAAATATATTGTATTAAAACTTTACACTAGTAAGGCTTCACAAGCTTTAATTTAAACAGATATTTTACAAGTAAACGCAATCATGTTACGTTCTTTAAATATTACTACACTATAACAGATATTCCTCTATTTTTGTATTCATTTTTTTAATTATTTTTATGCTGGATATTATCTTAAGAACTTTTGGTGAAAACCTTAATGTTCTTTTGCTAGACTTGAATTTGATTTAACAATATTAGATAAACTCATCATTGCAATTACAATAAATATAGTATATTGTGCATGTGCCACTATTCCCCTCCACTATTTCAGAATATTGCAATAATCAAAGACAGAGCAAAATGATTAGAAAATAGGGCAGAGGAGTCACTTATGCTAAAGCATTATGGCCAAAATAGTATCGCTTAATAAGGCCTGTGATACGAATGGTATATGGTAAGAAATGATGGTTATGAAGATACGAAGGAATGATCAAGAGTTACACCTGATTTGAAGCGTGCAAGAAAACAATCACACCGGAATAATATCAACATGAAAAAGATACTATCTCTTGAGACAGAAATTATTAAAAAATTCTGCATTTTTTTTTAATCATTTCACCCCGAGCAAGGCGGAAACGCCACTGATGTGCAGGGGGCTACATAAATGTAAAATGATTAATTAGAAAAGAGTGAGGAGTACAAGCTAGTTAGAAAGGAACAATAGAAAGCTGAGAAAGCAGGTGCGATGACAGATACATAGGTGGAGAGAAAGGGAAAGTTATATGGGGGTGGGGAGAGAGCTAGAGTCCAGTTGTTAGTAGATGAGTATTGATTGTATTTAAATTTCTGGAGGTTGTAGCCGTCAGGAAAGCAAGAATACAGGAGCGAGTTCCACAGGCGGGAAGTGCGAGAGAAGAAGCTGCAGGAGTAGAATTGTCGTCTGCATTTGGCTAACCTGACTGTGAATGGGTGGGACCCAGTTGCCAGTCTGGTTGCACGAGTAAACACCTGTTAAGGAGGCATCACTGACTTAAGTTCGTCTGAGCAGAAGCCATGAAAGTATTTATAGAACAGACAAAGGGAGGCCACATTTCGAGGATGGGGAAGTGGCTGCAGTCGAGCCGCCAGATCAGTACCTATCACATTACAGACTCTCATTTGGAGCCTGTCGAGAACACTGAGGAGAACGGCAGGGGCGCCTGACCATAAATGGCAGCAGTACTCCATGCACGGACGGATGGTTGACTTGTATATATGCAGGCTGGATTCAGGTGGAAAAAACATCCTGGATCGATATAGTGACCCAACCTTCTTAGCAGTAGATTTTGCTATGGATGCAATATAGTGGTTCCATTTGAGGTCTGAGGACAGGGTAAGTCCGAGGAGGTGTAGTGTATTACTCTCCGGGAGAATCGCTTGGTCCATGCTTATGGGAGGCAGGAGAGGTTGTAGGTAATGGTTGACAGACAACAGCTTGGTCTTAGATGAATTGAAGTTGACAAGCCACTTCTTGCTCCAGTTCACCACAGAGTGTAGATCCCGTGAAGGTCAGCAGCGAGATTATGTCTGTCTGCCACGACAGGTTTCTTACTGGTGCGGGATTTCAACATTAAAACGATCATTTACCTCAATCAACAAAAAATAGCTGGTAGGAAAGAAAAAATGAAAAAACAAAACATCTTATCAACGCATAATACATGAAAAACATAACAAATGATAAAGGACATGGCGAATAGTGAATATATTCCTATCCACAGATCACCGACTGAATGTGAAGAAGTGTGAGAAATTATAAGAAAACCGGGAACAGTTTTATTACTTTTCCTACAGTAGAAGGCACAAGAGCGAACTAACTTATACGCAACTAAATTCTACTAAGAATTAAACGTGTAAAAGCGCCAGAACAAGAAACAGGATATTATAGATCCAAATAATTTTCGGAAAGAAATATGGCATACCAAAATTATAAGGTCCTCGCTCGTTAACTAACGAATCAATGGAACATTTGAATCGCTCGAAATCTAGTATTATATAGCTGTAACACCGCCAAAAGACTTAGGGATGACATTGGATGGTTAAGACTGCCACGGTTGTTTTGATGTTGATATGTATGACGACAGAGTTGATATGTATTATGCAGAGTTTTCTGTATAATTTCTCGTAGTAGCAACAAGACACTCAGTCAAGTCAACGCAAAAACTAAACGTTGCATAATTGTTAAGGTTCGAAATCTTCATGTTACTTACGGAGAGTTACTAGAGAAAATAATATAATTCTATGATCGAAAAAAAAAAGTAAAAAAATGAAAGGAAGAAAGAAAGAAATATTTGTTCTGTCTAGAAAGACAAACTTCATATAAGAGAGTGTCATATAAATCAATTCACACAAGAAGACTTCATATAAAAAAGAATGATTTCAAATAAGATTTTACATATCCTATGCGTTCATATGAGACAATATAAGAGAGAGTTGAGAAAGATATAAATTCTGATTCGAGAAAGAAAACTTTATTTGATAAGACTTTGTGTAAGAAATAAAAACTTCATATAAGAATTATCATATAAGTCTTCATATAAGACTTCATAAATAAGAAATTTTGAAACAAAAAAGAAAAACAGCAAAACTGAGTCGAGAAAAAAAGGTTCATATAAAAAATAATTTTATATAAGAATACTTTATGTAAAAAGATTTTATGTAAGAAACGTTATATAAGAAACAAAAACTTCATATAAAATTTTCTTATAATAATCTTCATATGATACTTCAAAAGAGTAAGTCGAGAAAGAAAGAATTACTTTTTTAGCCGTGAAAGAAAAACCTAATGTAAGAAGACTTCATGTAATAAAGAAAGACTTCATATAAGAATTGTCATATAAGGTCCTCATATAAGACTTTATAAAAGAAAGTCGAGAAAGAAAGACAGAAAGAAAGAAAGAAAGAAAGATGAGGTAATAAAATGACATATTTAAGTCACGTTGGCCACATACACTTCTCTAGTGTTGATTAAGCAGCATAATGGTTGTACATACTAACAAACGAAATAAGACTATATTCATATTTCTTATTGACACCTTGTGTAATTTTATAAATTTAAAAAAAATTGCGGATGAAAAACATGACGACCACATGCATATATTTGTTGTAAAAGCAATTAAAAAATAAAAAAAAATTGGTTACCACACAAAAAAAAAAAACAGGCAGACAGGATAACGAACAAACTTTGGAACTGAGATATGTGCTATTCTGGTGACGTACCGAGGAGACAAATATAACAAAGAAAAAATCGAAATATCCAATCAGGAAATTATTAGAGATCTAAACGAAAAGAAAAAGTGAAATACAAAAATCTAGAAAGACTGGAGGTGGATTCAATCAAATAAAAGTACAATGAACGAAACAAACCAGAAAATCAGTATAAAAATTTCCGAAGAACGAAGAATTAAAAAGAGAGGCGAAATAGTATCAAATGAATTAATACATGAGTGATATCCATTTGTAATTGTTCGGCGTCTTTTCCTTCTCTATTTTATGTGCCGCATCCCGTGAGGACGTACGCAATCATGGCTCTTCACATCTTCCATTTGGTAATACCAGGTGCTGTACACGTAAGGACCAAGAATAGTTCACTGGTCCTCCAAGTTTGAGAGTTGGGTGAAGGACTAACAACACTGCCGCATAAAAAACAGTTTGTTACAGAAAAAGCAACAAAAAGTTGTTGCCATATGCACCATCTGGGTGTGATGGATAACTGATGATTATGCCTCTTACATAGTATGAGACCACCTACATTTCCTCAGTATTTTATTGGTGAAATGTAAGTTTCCACTTGACAGTTCTCGCGAACCACTACTTTGTGGCACAGACTCCCAAGATAATGTTTCCACGATCGTTACAAACTTAACCTGTTTAATCTAGAGTTAATCGGTATCTTCCCTTCTTATCCTAATTAACGTAAGAAAATGGTCAGCAGGATAGTTCATATGAAAGTCTTCAGACATAATTATTAGGCAACCGCAGTGTTTAAAAATGATGTATTTCATACTATTTTTAGCATTTATTGCTAAGTAAATAATTGTAAATGAAAATAGATTGTTCTTTTAATACTGCACAATAACATGTAGATCAAATGAACTTATGAATATTTAATATTACCTATATTTCCGTTTCATAAATAAAAGAATGAAGAAAATTTAGGGTGATTCGGACGAGTTCATCTTTGCTTGCTTGCCTTGTAAAATTTTGCAAATTAATAATAACAATAGATCCATTCTATTTTCATTTAGAATTATCCACTTGACAAGAAATACTAAAAATAGTAAGAAATCTATCATTTCTTTTAAAATTCTATGGTGGCCTAAATATTCTGGCCGGTAGTCCAAATGTAGGTAGATACACTAGTTGAAAGACTAAAAGACGTGCAATTTTAACATAATATAATAGTTTGTTCGCCTATGAACTTTCAAGCCGAAAATCGTCCATACTAATGATAAAATTATCTGTTCCTTATAAGGAAATTTTATACCTCTATAGAGGGAGTATCCTACGTCGGTTGAATATTATAAAATCTTTCTATTAAAACAAATTTAAATGGCTTAAAAAAATAAATCGCAGGGACAAACGTTCGTATTTGAACATCGTACTACAGAATCACAATCAAAGGCCGTAGTAAAGACAAAAAGCCCTATTAGATGAGGACTTTCAACAACAGCTAAAACTAAAATACAAAAAGTATAGCACACTTAACCTGAAGAGAAAATCATAACACTATAAAGATATTGACTATCCACAGTACTTCAATCAAAAGGTTAGGAAGGAAACCAAAATAAATAACGGAAAAAATATAAAAGACTTGAGAGAACATTTTTCTAGAAAAGTTGCTTTAAGCGAAATTTCTACCAAGAGTGGCACTGGCTGTTCGATCAATGAATACTGAATGTCTCCTTCTAAGGAAACTGCTAATTTTGCCTTTAACAATGTCCTTGCATTTCAGCATCTACATGATATGCACATCTCGAATACTTAGCTGAACTGCTACTGGATTCTCGGTGAATATAGACCGAATAATTTCTCATAACAAAACTTTTTATATTACTATTAACACTATGGTTATCTGTCAGCCTCTGCTTGATTTCCGCGTAGCTGAACCGTTATTGTCTGCTCAGTCAATGGTTACCGAAAATTTACTGATCAGGAAATTTACTGATACCATAATCAGTAGTGTTAAGTTTTGACATCTTTTCACTGTTCATGTTCAAAGATTTTCATCTTCTTAAAGAAATCAATAACCATTATTTCTCAACTTGGGTTTTTTATTAGTTCTACCGATGAGTAATCCGACAATATCTTTAGGAAATCAAACTGTATTCCAAAATATAAATATAGAAAAACTACGGCACAAAATAGGCACACATCACCGCTTCTAATCATGTCCACAAAAAAATTATATACACAAAAGCTGAGAATTAGCTACCATTTATTAAATTGTGAAAGCAGAATAACATATAAGATATTTTATTATTTCAAAAACTCCCAAGCAATTTAAATTTCGGCATTGCATTAATAATAAGGTTTTAATATGCCGTTAAACAAATCAAATCACAATATAAAAAATAAGTTTTATATTCAGCTTTCGAAAGTAATTTCACTTGTAATCTTTATTGAATTGGAAGTTAATAACATCTGTCCAGTTTGATACACATTATTTATAATATAAGTTTTTTTTTACTTTTCTAAATCGGATGCGCTTTCAATTGGACATTATATATAGAGAGAGAGACTAATTACTTTAGAAATCGCCATAAATATACGGATTTCTCTTAGTCAATGGATCAACAATTCTGTCTCAAAGCGGAATAATATATATTTCTATTACTTCAAAGCTCACCAAAATATAAATGTGACCCATAATTCATATACTGTTAAACAAACATATAAATTAAAACTCGGATTTTGTTGCATGAATTTTGAAAATCACAGAGAATAGTTTTCCTTAATACTTAACAATATTTAACCACACGTTTATAAGAAAGTGCAAAACCACGGGTGTACTAAACGGAGGTTGAAAATTATAGAAGCATTGCCAAGTGCAATAGTATTAAATCATAAAACAATGTAAAATATGTGGACAGAAGACTTGGCGGTTACTCGTTCAGTACAGTATTGCAGGTTGAAGTGATATGGCTGCTGATGGATATATAGAGGCCAAGAAAATATGGACAGCAACAATGACTGAGTAATTAAATAAAAAATAATTGAATATTTTTCCAAGTATCAGTTCTCAAATTCTGTTCTAATATCAGAGCGGCAAAAAGTAAAAGAAAAAAACATCCCTTTCCTTTGAGATTTCCCAATATAAAAAGATATTTGGACCATAACCAACAATTTATTGATTTGTTGAGCAAATATTTTTAAAAACTCCACTCATTATTGTCGATATTACTGCAATAAAGCTCTTACGCCCCAGGCATTGGCACGGATTATAAAATATTTCTAAAAGATATTAAACACTGCAATGAAATTTGAGGCACTAGCCCAGGCCATTACATAATTTATAAAGCGCATTAAACTTGAGAAATATAAGCTGATAAGAACGTAATGATGGACTGAGAAGTAATAGTTGTTAGATGATGTGGACGTAGGTTTGTATAAGCGTGTTTTAAATGATCGATTGACTTTTCTAAATGGGAGATTAAATTCGTCAGATGAAAATAAAAAGACAGTTATTAGTTCATGTACAATACAAGGGTGCCTTTACCTCCACCTAAATCTATCTATCTATCTATCTATCTATCTATCTATCTATCTATCTATCTATCTATCTATCTATCTATCTACACCCTTGTGAAAATTAACTGAAACAAAATGAATAATGTTTTCATCGGATCTTTCACACTGTCCCTGATCATGTATACGTCATCTCTTGGCGTTTTCTCATGCTTGTAATCGCATTTTTCTTTACGATTTTGAATGATGAAACCAGTTTGTTTCTTCACCTTGATAACGCGAGTGGCTATTAAAAGGCAAACAACAACAATATCCAAGATCTCTCTGTAAGGCTAGCCAGTGTGTTCCTGCAGCGTTAAAATTTTCGTAGGTTTCCTTGGAGTAACGTCCATTGCAGACAATGGCCGTAGGACAAGTATTAACAGTCGATACAATAGGGATGAGAATCTGATGATGAGATGCGATGATGAGAATCTGATGCAATCACTGATGATGTAATGTTTTTCCAGACCTAACAAATTTCGTCATACATCCCGAAAAAAGATTGGTATCACTGCACACCACTGTAAATAAACTACTCTGAGGGAAAAATTGAAGTCGATTACACCTTGTCATTCCGGCGATTCTAAAAATGACGTCATGGTGAAAGAAAGGAAATTAAAAAGTAGTTTCAATTAATTTGCACAAGTATCTATCTATCTATCTATCTATCTATCTATCTATCTATCTATCTATCTATCTATCTCGTAATGATAATAGTAATAACAATGGAGGTTGTTAACGCCTGATATAATCAGCAGTTAACTAAATAACTGATCTACTGAAATATAATTTCTATAAGAACTGTTATATTAGTAAAACATGGATTCAACTGGTCTTTTGAAATTATATTTAGCACATAACTCTCCCTCCACACATACAGACATGCGTATAAACGCACACACACACACACACACACAATCACAAACATACACACACACACACAAACGCACACACACATACACACACAAAATATATATAATTAGTGACGAATAGCGATTACACTGACAGTCGTTGCTTGGTATTGATCTTAAAAATCAATTTTATTTTTGCTTTCACTCTATGATATTGAACATTTTACATATAATATAGCATACATCAAATATATATATATATATATATATGGTTACATAAAAAGAAGACAAGACGAACACTAAATGAGCTTTATTCCAAATTACGTGTCTATAAAGAAACAGTGTTGGCAATTATAAAAACGCTCTCAAATCATTCAAAAAGATTAACAGAATATTTTAGTTTTAGAATTCTTTCATGTGCAGTGCAAAGTCACGAGATGTTAAAATAAAGGGAATTCAACCATTTTCTTTGGACTTTCTATTATGTATGTTAGTCTGTTTTAGTATAATTTCCATAAACAAAGCTGATATTGGAAAAAGATCCGGGGTGTAAATTGATGTTTTGGTATTACTGGATGGCGGCGCTCTTGAGAACTTTTCTTCTGAGCAAATTGCTTACTATTTTTATTAGTGTGGCATTTTTAAAATCGAAATTGTGGCTGAATTTATTTCTGTGAATCACTAAAGCTTTTTTGATTATTATTAGTGATGTCTCTTTTGTGTTTATATATACGTATTTTTAGATTTCAACTTGTTTCTCTTATGTACATGAAAGAACAATCCAAGCAATATATTTCGTATACACCTGCTTGTTCAACATTATGATTTCGATTATTCATAGATCTGATAATGTCCATAATAGTTTTCGAGGTAGTTGTTACTATGTGTGTGTTTTTTTTATGAGATAGATTGTTTTGGATACCTATTCTCATATGGACATTATCAGACCTAAAATAATCGAAATCATAGAAATCATCAATGAAACAAGTCTTATCTTCTTCTTCTTCTTCTTCTTCTTCTTCTTCTTCTTCTTCTTCTTCTTCTTCTTCTTATGTGCCTTGTCCTTTCAGGACGTAGGCTATCATGGTTCCCCACGTCTCCCTAAAACTTGTAGCTCTTATTATGTTTGCTCTTTTTACACCTCGCAACCACCGTTCCGTCATTCACCTGATCAGGCCCTGCAGATATGTTATCCGCTGTTTTCCCCTGTCACTTTTTCCTTCTAACTGGCCTGTCAGTATCAGGTTCTCCAAGATCTCCTTCTTTATTGCATGTCCCAGGAACTTCAGTGGTTTCTTTCTGATACTCAGTATTAATTTCCTTTTTGTTGCCATTCTTTCCAACACCTCATCGTTGTTTGCATGCTCAGTCCACGATATCTGTAGGATCCTTTTGTAGACCAACATTTCCGCTGCTTCCATTATTGTCCTCATTTTCGATGATATTGTCCAGCATTCACTGCTGTATTGAAGAACTGACATCACATAACGATCCGACACGCTTTTCTTTGTTTCTAGTGAAATTTTCCTGTGTGTTAGTACTTTACTCACTTTCGCCATGACAATTCGCCTTTGGATCTCAGTTTCGCACTTTCCATCTTCAGTTATAACACATCCCAGATATTTAAACGTTCGTACCTGCTTGATTTTAACACCCCCCACATGTATTTGGCACTTTGGGCTGCCCTTTTTGCTGATGACCATGCCTTCTTTTTTCTTGCAGTTTATTTGTAGTCTTTTCGTGTCACTCTCTTCATCCACCTTCCTTTGTAGACTTCGTTTATATTCTGGAAGACATATTTCCCTATAACGTGGGTACCTCTGAATTGCTGAGAAACACTTTACAACATATGTTTTTCAAACTGTCGAGAAAATTTCAATCTCAACTTTGCTTTGCTACCCACAATACGAATGTTCATGAGGTAGTCCATTTACATTTAAAAAAAATAAATAGACTTGTTTGTTATTTTACAGCGGGTAATGGATATTAATTTTACAAATTAACAGTAGACATTTTTTGTTTTTGTCTGACTATCTTCATGTACCAAACAGTGAAGAGCAAATATATATAAAACTATTTACAGTATACTATATTTCGCCATGCACTTTTTTATCACTACCAGCATTGTCGCCCGGTTCACACTCCTCCCACGTCTGTTGAACAGGTGTAGAGGCTCATCACTTGTTCCCTGTTTAGGATGTGGTTTCCGGCTTTCTCTTTTCCAATCTTCTCACTTTGGTTTATTTTTTATTTTTTCAATTGGAGTAGATAGATTTATCTATCGCCCGGTTCACACACCACCCACGTCTACTGAACAGGTTAAGAGGTACATCCCTTTTTCCCTGTTTAGGATGTGGTTTCAGGCTTTCTCTTTTCCAATCTTCTCACTTTGGTTTCTTTTTTTTCAATTGGAGTAGATAGATCTATCTATCGCTCGGTTCACACTCCACCCACGTCTATTGAACAGGTTAAGAGGCTCATCCCTTGTTCCTTGTTTAGGATGTGGTTTCCGGCTTTCTCTTTTCCAATCTTTTCACTATTACGTAGTCACCTGCACACCAGTGGCGTTACCGCCTTGCTCGAGGTTATACGATAAAAAAAACTCAGTTATTGATTTATTGATTGATTTGTTGTTTTTGGTTTTGTGTTTTTACGGTTTATCAACTCTTTGCGTGATATTTAATGTTAGAAAACATTACTGGATTTCAAGAAATTTTCAAAGATGAAAAATGATTTACTGATAACTAATAAGTCCTAAAAATAAAGCCATAGCTAGGGGAGAAAAAGTGGATCTATACCTTCCCAAATAATATTTGCGCTTAAGTAATTCTAAGGAACCCAACGGGAATTGGAACATGGCACGTAGATTTATAATTTCAAGCCGTTACTCATGACAATAGCTGCACATTCAAACTTAAGCATCCGCTATACCTTAACAGTCAACTATCTAGGCTCTGACCGAGCTCAACGTGCTTTACTTCATTGACTGTACGAGAACATTTGATTCAACGTAATATGGCCGTATATAATCACTGTGCAAGAATAAGATGGTAAGGTTATTTCTTTCTTCGTAAGGATTATTTGCCCAAAGAACAGGAAGTATAGGGCTTTGAAAATAAAACGACAACAACAAAAACAAAAAAAGACAGCCCTATGTATTGAAAAGCAATTTTGGTTTAAATATGATGGATATAGTCAATAATAGCACTGTTCATTTAGAAATAAATTATTTCCAACGACACCTTGAAAATTTAGTGAAATAAATAATTAAAGCGGTTAAAACAGCAATATTTTTTGTTGAAATATCTAGCAAAGAAATATTATTTTTTAATCATTTCACCTCAAGCAAGGCATTTTACTGCCACTGTTGCGCAGGGTGTTATATAGGGGAAAGTGATTAGAAAGAGGGGTTAAAGAAAAAGAGATGATATGAAAGAGGGGAAGTTTCAGGAGGAGCGTAATAGACAGATGAGAATACCGGTGTAATGTGGGTAGAGAAAAGAGCTTGAGAGAATGTATGCGTGTTAGTGAGATAGAATATGACTATTGACCTTATATTTAAATTCCTGGAGATTGTAGTTGTCAGGGAAGCAAGTATATGGAAGGGAATTCCACAGGCGGAAAGTGCAAATAAGAAGCTGTTAGAGTAGAAATTGCGGTTACATTTTATCGGTTTCTCTGTAAAAGTTTGGTACCTAGTTGCTAGTCTAGTAGCTCGTGTAAATTCATATATAGGGGTCACCAGTAAGCTAAATTCATTGTAGCAGAAGCCGTGAAAGTATTTGTAGAAGAGACACAGGGAAGCCACGTCACACCGGTGAGAAAGCGATTGCAGCCGAGCTGTCAAGTTGGTATCGATCACATTACA
The DNA here is from genome assembly GCA_037127315.1 of Ascarosepion bandense. Lineage (NCBI taxonomy): Eukaryota > Metazoa > Mollusca > Cephalopoda > Sepiida > Sepiidae > Ascarosepion > Ascarosepion bandense. Next base: position 184,078 of record JBBBDQ010001286.1, on the reverse strand, counting down.
GATTCTCCGTTGGATTTTGTCAATAAGGAAAATTTGAAAATTTGATTTTGTCAGTAAGGAAAATGTTGTTAATAATGTATATATTAACAAAACACTATAAAAGTTAAATAATAACATAGAAAATTTGGTTGAAAATATAAATACTTCTAGTACAAAATTACTGATAAATTAAAAATAATGATAGAATCCTAAAACGTGGAGTGTTATATCACCATCAAGGACCATAAACAAAACTTTGATACAAATCCTACCAGTAGGATAATAAATTATACAAGGCATGAGATTGTAAGAATAAGTAAAAACATATTCCATAGGCTAAATAAACAAATTATGATGTACCTTGGATTAAATCAATAGATCGACACCACCAATGCAACAAATTGGTTCAGTAATATAAAGGAAAAAAATTGTTATCTAATCAAATATAGTGGAATATTACCCATCACTATCAAGTGAACTCTTTATAATTACATTGGAATTTGCCACTGGTTACTAAGATCTATCAAAGAAGGAATGTAACATCATTATAAATTTAAAAAAAAGTTCTCATTTATAATAAAAATAACTGATAAAAATAACTCAAGAGAAAACTTTGATATTACAATATAATCACTGGACCCGATGAGGTCTTCCAATCATGGATTATTTATTCTATATAATCAAACGACCCATAATGATTTGAATACAGAAAAATTGAATTATACAGGGATGATAGCCTTATGGTTGAGAAAAATTCCATAAACTTAAAAAGTGATCAAATCAGAAAATTAATTTACAGAGAGTTTAAAAACCTAAATTTAACAGTTACTATTAATACAAATACGAAAAAGTAATTCACATTATATTTATTAAATAAAACATACCAACCATATAAAAAATAATAAATACACATCTTTTATTTATCCAGCCAAATTCTAACTACCCTCCGTCCATTATAAAACATGAACCCTCATCCATAGAATATAAAATTATTAGAAATTCCGCAAATGAAGATGTATTTAATAAACGCAATAATGTTTGTAATAATGCCTTAAAAGTAGTGGACATATGTCCCCTAATAATAAGTATTTAAAGGAAAATATCTACCTCCGAAGAAGAAATAGAAATAGAAAAATTAGTTGGTACACACTCCTTTTCAACAAAATGTTAAAAGTAATTTAGGCCAGAAATTTATCGTTTTGATAGAGAAGAATTTTTAAAAGAATAATCCATTAAGTGAGGTTTTTAATAAAAATACACTAAAATTAAGTTATAATTGTAATGATAATCCAGAAAATCTATTAAAACTAATATTTAAAAAGATTTTAAATAAAAATTTAAACTTAAACGAAAATAAGAATAATTCCAAAACTGAAATCGATTATTTAGACAATTAAAAATGTAATTGTAGAAACCCTTAAGCGTGTTCTTTATTTAATGAATGCTTTACAAAAACTATTGTTTATCAATGTACCATTTCGTTCACTGAAAACACTAGTAAAAACACAATAAGTAGAGTATAAGAAAATTCATTCAAACGTGGGTTTTATCATATTTCTTCCTTTAAAAATAATAAGTACCAAAACCGAACATCCCTATTCAAATCGTTTTGGCACTTGAAAGAAACCAATAAAACTCTATCAATAAATGAGAAAATTTTAAAAAAGAAACGAGAATATGTAGATATTTAATTGGCCAATTCTTTTTGCATCTATAAGAAAGATTATTCATCATTAATTTAAAAAATATAATGATTTATTAAATCAGCGTAATGAAATTACTGTCATACGGAAACATTGCAAAACGTTCATCTTTGAATAAAGTTGAACATTATTCATATAAGCATATCGATTAACTTATATATAAACTTATCTTTACTTTTTATTATGATTTTATGTTAGATAAAAATAAAATATATATGAAGAAATGTACTATAAAATTATTTTAATCATATCAAAAGTATCTTTAAGACTGATCAAAAATCAAGTTAGTTTTAAGAGCAGGGATACATATAACTCTAAGTGTATTTCTTCGTAACTAAAATGTATACATCTTGCAGGAAGAAAGCAGTGTAGCCGAAAAATGATACTTTTACATCTGACATGTATTTACACCCCACATCCTCTGACATCTAACCTATATTTAAAATTTTCAAAGTCGACCTTCATTCTTATTAGTTAAGGTAAACACACTCATATGATCTAATTTTTTTCTTCCTCTCTCCATATTAACTATTTAATAAGCAAACGTGTTTTTAGCATTCAATTGTTAATTATTTTCACCAAAGTAAATTGAACATTGTCTGATGACGAGATAAAAAGGTATAAATATTGAAACATAGAAATTTCCGTGTCGCAATGTAAGAAAAATTATTTTAAACAAAAACATTTTTAATTATAAGTATATATTACGTTCTACATTTTATGTTGCATTCTATATATATATATATATAGAGAGAGAGAGAGAGAGTGTGTGTGTGTATGTGTGTGTGTGTTTGTGTGCATTGAGGCAGCAGATAATTATCTAAACATATATTGTTAAATATAACAGACAATGAATGTCTATTAATGTTTAATCATGAACTAACCCTAATATAGCAAACCTAAATTTGATAATTAAAAACAATTTACACAAAGATAGTCGCAGTGCATTACAAGAGCGACAAGAAGACAAACTATCGCCCGGTTTCACACTCCAGCCTCGTCTATTGAACAGGTTTCCGGCTTTCTCTTTTCCAATCTATTCACTCTTACGTAACCCCCTGCACAACAGTGGCCTTACCGCCTTGCTCGGGGTGACATGATTAAAAAAAAAAACTGTTCTAAATATCGTATGTTGACTTTAATTTCTAGTGAAAATAAAAACAAAAATATCCAACATTTAGATATTTTCATGACGCTGATCCTAAGCTTTCGGCTCACACGAGATATCTTCAGATGATATTATCTTGTGTTAACTGTCACCGAATAGCAGAGATAGCTCGTAAATTAGCAATGCGGTTCTATATATCGAAACGCAATGTAATGTCTAGTGTATTAATTTACATGCCCGTTCAGAGACTATATTTCTGATACTAATAAAATCACTAAATTTATTGCTTTTACTATGAAAACGCTCTACCGTAGACTTACATTTCTGATAACATTTCTTTTAAACAACATTTCTTAGAAAAACATTGCCATCTACGTAATATTAGATAGATTTTACTAGGTAACAAATTATACTTTCACATACGCACAGTAAAAAAAATGTTCACAAATTAAAGGCCATTTACATTAATTCAAAGGAACCCACACTCAAGAAAATCACATTTCAATCTAGTCACATCACATTGCATTTAGTTTTATAATTAAACGTAAGAGACATTTGTTGTCTGTTATATTTAACAATATATGTTTATATATATATATATATATATATATTTGTGTGTGTTTTTGTGTGTGTGTCTGTATGTGTGTATGTGTTTGCGTGTGTCAGTGTGTGTGTGTCTGTAAAAAGGAAAGCTGAAAACAGTCGTAACTAAATTTATAAAAGTGTTCAATACAATATTCGATATCGAATATGTAGATCAACCAACCTTGCAACCAACCTTGCAACCAACCTTGCAACCGTGAGATCACCTCAGGCAAATAGAAGGATCGTTCGACTTACCTAAAAAGAATTTAACCGTTTTCCTTGAACTTTTTATTAAAAATTTCTTTCATTTTAACATCTCGGGACATTGCACTACACATGAAGGAGTTCTAAAACTAAAATATTCTGTTAATCATTTTGAATGATTTGAGAGCGTTTTTTTATAGTTGCCAACACTGTTTGTTTATAGATACGTAATTTAGTATAAAGCTCATTTCGTCTTTTTGCCTTGATAAAGTTCATCACAGGACGAAACGCGTAGGCGATTTAAAAACAGTTTTCCCCTTGTCTTCTTATTTATTTAACTATATATATATATATATATATATATATATATATATATAAATATATGATTGGAAATAGAAATCAGAACCCACCCACAAATGACATTTTGTTTCATGTCGTTATGGGAAAACACAGATTCCTCAAATAATAGACTCCCCATCCTAGATTAATAAGACTTAACAAGAAGTAATTGGGAATTTCATGGAAATTCTTTCGACTTCTAGTGGAGTTCAGTAGAAATACTAGGCAGTTGATATTAGTCGGCAGTTAGCCGTATACTACGAAGTCAGCTTTCAGTGGAAGATTACCAAGTTCCTAATATTTTGGGTACGTTAAGTCGATTAGCAACCGACATATCAAGTTCAGTGCGAAGACTGCTCCACAACAAAAGTTTAAGCGCAATTGTCAGTTCTATGTTTACGTTGCGATAATATCACATACACATTTTTTATGAGTCTCTTACAGTGAGGTCCACCCTTCACAAGATCTGGGAGCCAATCAAGGGTGATGGTTACAGTTTACAAGGCACTGTTTATACTGATGGATAGTGAATATAACAGTTAAACCTAGACTTGAGAAGTTTAATATTGAAGTGAAAATAATATCTTTGGAGTAGTTTCCACAGAGCGGTGTTCCGCGGGAAGAAGCTGCCTGAGCAGAATTACTTCTCACAAATTAAATACAGAGGGAGTGATCGTTGTTTAATATGGTGGCTTCTGACTGTGAAATCTAGAAGTGAAAAGAGAAAGGAATGTTGCTCTTTAAAGAACTTTCCATGAAAGTATCGATAGAGGAGTGAGAGGTTTGCTCTATCGCGTCTGCTAGAAAGTGTTACAGAATGGAAAATAATTTGTCACCCACAAGGACACTGAACGCGTTGGGATTCTATTTGTATTTTTCGGTGACAGGTTTTAATAGATGCTTTTTTACAAAATTTCGCCTTCTTTTGAAGATATTTTTATCCGTGTCTTCTTATAATATCTTTGGTGCAGTGGATATCGGCTCGGAACGACAACTCGGGGAACCAAGTTCAAATTCCAATTTAATTGTGTGCATTCACTTACGTGCAAATACCCTGAAGAAATGTATTAATCTGTCTCTTCCCTCCAGTTATGGGCTAAAAACAGGAGAGATTGGATTCTCTAGCCTTTGTTGGTAAACAGTCTACTGCAGAATGTAACGGCAATCATCTGTCTTGTCATGCCAGCCATGTCTTTTTCGAGACATAATTTCCCAAGTGTGTATTACGTACGGTACTTGACTAACTGAATATATTTCTTTGATTAGGTACTGTAACTATTAACATTTAGACTATTGCCCTTATCTTTATTGACCTATTCAAAACTTTTCGGTTGTTATAAGCTATGGCCCTCATCAGGTTATATACGCTGAAATTTGAAGCTGAAGCCTTTATTTAATCCAAAGGGGTAGATTGATCTAGTTTCACGTGCCATTTTTTTGGAGAATATCTCAGGATCATTTAGTTTTATATAATAACTCAAAGTTTTTCTTTTTTCTGCTGAAACCAGAGATTGAACTCACAACTATTTGGGTCTAGTCACTTTTCTGGAATTCTCAACTAACTCTATTAGCCACTTTGTAAATAGCCTAAATATAATCTTCTTTTTTCTATCTATATATATTTTAGTTGAACATAAAAAAGTTCGTTTACTTAAAATTACAACGTGTACTGAGAACACAACATGTGTAAACTTTGCGGTTTATAACAAAAAGGATGATGACCCACGTCGGAGTAAATTAGCGCAAAACATTTTCTCGTCTTAAAAATTCAGAATATATAATTCACAGTCGAAATATATATTTTGTATTACTTAGATGCAATCGAATTTATACCAGAACTGATTGGATAATTTTTTGTTTAAATTAAGCAAAAATGGAAATAACACTGGCATCTCATTTTAACAGATCTATTTACTAAAATTACACGAGAATATCTTGAAGAAGTAAAAAAATAAAATTATTTTATAAAATCGCCATTTCACGGCCTTCAAACGGTATCGGAATCTCCTGCAATTTTTCTGGACAGAAAACTCCTTGTTTAAACGTTTGATGCAACTATAATTCTTGCCAAAAATTCACCCTTAGTACTAAAAGAGTTTTGGTGGTCTCATGCTCAAGTGCACCTCACACATAATAATCAAGTGGGTTGAAATCTGGAGAATCAGATGTAAGGGGTGATGTAGTCGCAGAAGTTGTCTGACAGCCATAATTGGATTCTCTTTCTTGAGTGGCATGGTGCAGAGTTCTCTTGACAGATATAGGATCTTTCGGAAATCCTACTTTTGACCCAGAGCAGCACTACCTTCTCAAGGTACATGATGAAGGCCACCGTATTAAAACAGAAGCCCCATGGGAAGATGAATAGAGGAATAACGACGTCATCTCTAGTGAACACATCAAAGACCTTCTTAATCATCATTATACTCATCCAACATTTCTGAATCCACTGCACTGTTTCAGATTGACAATTTTGAATTGTTTGTATTGAAGCTACCGATGTGAACGCCAAGCAGTTCAGCATACCGTTTCCAAATTTCTGGCGAAATGAATTGCACCATGGTGCTCTTTTTCTCACAGACGTTGCCCAACTGAGCCTACTATATTATGTCATCGACAAAATCGAAAGCAAAAATGCGCATGCGCAAAATAAAATATATAACATGGTGATAATTTACCCATCGCAGTTTGTAATTATTTCACAACTCTTTTTTTTCTTTCCGTTCTTTAGCATTATTTTCTTTTCTAGAAATGTCAAATCCAAGATTACAAACAAATATGTTCTTTAATTCATCTCTTCCCCCTTCATCTCCCTCGGCCCATCTTTCCACATTACACTAATGATCTTCATCATTGCTTTTCTCTAACCACAAGCGCCAACTTTATTTAAACAAAAATAAAAAATGATCATTAATTATTCATGCTAACTTTTAAAGATTACCGCTTCTGGCTCACCTAGAAAATTAGAAAAGTTATTAAGAAATGTTTCACACACACACACACACACACACACACACACACACACATATATATATATATATATATATATATATATCTTTAGGTGCGTGATTGCATTAAAGAGAAATAAATAGGGAGAAAAAGCTAGAATGACTTGAAGAACTCAATGTGTAAGCAGTGAGGCGCCCGATTTAAAACTGAATGCCATTCTCATTATTTGGTGTTAAGGCAGAAGAAAAATATCTTTTCTTTATCATTATTAGCATCTTTTTTTATTGTTGTTCTTGTCATTATTGCAAATTGTTTTAGTAGCTCTTGTCACATTGTATTTATTTCTACCGCCATCTTCTGTAAACTCATTCTCTCACGATGTTTGTTACTCTTGGCGATAACTCAGGTCATCAAAATCAAAATCATTAAACCGTTTTTGTTTTTCTTTATGAATAATTTTTCTACTCTTAAACAACAATAAAAATAATTTTAAAATGTGACATTTAATAGTTTGGAGATGTAAATCTTTTCAATTCGTTTTGATGTTTCAATATTTCTTCATTGTCGCTCATAACAAATTTTATGCAAATGATCATTTGCATCAGTGCAAGTAACCAAAGATATTTGTCTTAAATATGCATCAAGATTTGTTTCAAGATTGTTTTATTAACATAAGAGAATGTTCTTCGTAAATATGTTATTAATACAGAGCTTAATACAATTTTAGGAAAAGACATATAAAAAGAATTGGCGTGATACAAACTCTTGAATGGATTCTAATAAAGGTTTTGATTTCAAAGTTCATTTAATAGACGGGTACAAATTTAGGATAAAATACCGAATCTGAGCTATTGTTTAATCCACTGCATAGGGGAGATACATTAATAAAACCTCAAGGATATTTGAGCATAAGTCTAGCATGATTGGAATCATAAATTCTCAGATTTCTTATTCTGACCCGCTATCCAGTAGAACATCTGTTTGCGTTGTGGTACAGCGGATAACATCACGGGAGAAGAAATCGGTGAGTATTACTACAACAACAAAAAGAACTAGTTGACCTATAGAGTAGAACTTAATCGAAATCGCTGAAAACTATTTTGATGTATAAAGACAAAATCAAATTTCCCAAGTCAGTGTAAAGAAATAAATTTTGGCCAACGAAACATGACTGACTCCCAAAAAGGAAAAGATTTAACGTGTTAGTGTGAACGAAAACAAAAAAATAAAAAATAAAAATAAAAACACTAACGCATATGAACTTTCTGACCTGTCCACCGAACATTTATCCACACACACACACACACACACACACTGGCCATCAGAAAAACAAACGGATCTCGATATGTAAAGTCACAAGTTTATTTGCCTAAAGAGAGTCTACTTTGAACTCAAAACACGTGTAACGACACAAAGACCATTATAGACACTTAATGTATCATACGAAAAGCAAGTGATAATAAGAATAACAATAAATCTACACTTTAAACAAAACGTTCACGGCTTCTAGCAAATGTTTCTTCGATACAAGTTTCTCTCGTTGGAACAATGTCCATTTTCTCATATATATATATATATATATATATATATATATATATATATATATAAATTCCGAAATTTACATTCCGTTGAATAGCTATTTAAGAAAGAAAATTCTCGCTTCATCAGCAACGATCAAAAACAAAAATTTATTAATTAAAAAATGGTACAAAAATTCACATACCGGAAGTAGCTCAAATAATATCCATGCACAGGAAATAAAAAAAAAGTTGGAATAAGAAAGAAAAAAAAATTACAATTTGTAATACAGAAATAAAAAAAAGGGAACAGAGACAGGGATTTATGACCCGATATTAGAAGAAGACTTTTAGATTACATCTGAATTACAGAATCATAAATCAAAAGTAGTGGAGCAAAAGGCAAAAAAAAAAAAAAAAGAGACAAATGGAGTCGATGAAGTGAAAGTTTTCATATTTTTAATATTAATAAAATTAATAGGATCTGGTTTTTTATGATTTTATTTATATATATTTCCCTTATTGGGATTTAATACACACACACACACAAACACCCCCAAACCCCCCACCCCCCCCCCATATATATATATATATATATATATATATATATATATATAACGAACTAATATTTTTCCTTTCACCCCAAGTAAATCAATACTGCCACTATTGTGGAGGGAGCTACATAAATGCAGAGTGAATAGTTTACATAGGAGGAGATTGAAGAGAAAATTGCGTGGGTAGAGTGAAAAGAGAGAAAAAACAAGATACAGTAGATGTTTGGAAAAAGATGAAGAAAAGATTAGAGTCAAGGGGATAAGAGATGGCAATTGACAAAGCATTTAAACTACTAGGGATTATAGATATCTGGAAACGAAGTATACGGAAGGGAGTTCCCAGTTGAGAAGTGTGAGAAAAAGAAGCTGGTAGAGATATGTGGTGCTGCATGTGGTTGTTTTAACTGTAAAATGGTGGGGACCTTGTTCCTAGTCCGGTTGCTGGACTAAAATATTGTATAGAATGCACCAGTTTAAAAAGGAAAACAAGAAGAGAATAAAGATTAACATAAAATTTAAGTCATGTTATTCAATAGGCCTTGTCATATCAAAACGTTTCATATTTCGATCCCCTTCAGTTCAGAGCAGGCGTCACCCAAGACTCGCCTGACAGATCCACTCTCTGCGTTATAGAAACAATGTGCCAGAAAATATACTTCAAGCTTTAGTGAATATCTATGTTGATGGCACAAGTTTATGTGAATCATGTTATATAAAATCTAGATATTCAAAGATTGGTAACCGATCTAAGCTCTAACAAATCAATTCAGAAGTAATCGCTTGACACATTCGATACCTGAAAAGCAAAACTAGTATCGTTCATTCTTCAGTGAGCAGATTGCGATGAATGGTTTTTTCTGTGAATCATTCAGCTTTTTTTGAACGGATATTAGGTCTTAGTTTTAAGCAGCAATACCTATTCGCACAGATGAAGCATCCCAATTTCTGTTGCATACAATTAGATAAATTAAGTTCTTCCTCGCAACTCACTTCTCACAGATAAATCTACTCATTAGAAACACTAGAAACACAGGAACGATCCATCCATACTCCCTTTGTATTCCATCAGTACAAATACCGAACTTGAATAGCATCTACTACTACTTTTTTGAACAGATTCCGAAAAAATGCATTCTTTTCTAGTTTGAAGGTTAAGCGTTATCTTTCCTATATATCCTCACAAATTGCAGTAGTTCTTAATCTTAGAATTCAGACAACAGCCTCTTTCAGTAACCTTTTATTTGAGTGGCTGTTTGGCCTTGTTCTCTTGCATTAAAATCTTGCATATTTATTTCACCGGGGTAGACTGTTCTAGTTTCATGAGTTATGCTTATTCCAGGTATAATATTATCAGTTACCTCTCCCTTCAACTCAACTCTAAGTTTTTGTTCATCTTTGTTGTAGCCCGTTATTATATTCACAACGCTTTGCACTGGATCCAAATTCAGTACCCTTTTATTTGAGTCGATCTTGGGCCTTGTTCTCTTGTATCAAATCTTGCATATTTTTTTACCTGGGTAGACTGCTCTAGTTTCATGAGTTAGGCTTTTTCTAGGTATCATATTATCAGTTACCTCCCTTCAACGCAACTTTCTAAGATTTTGTTCATTTCTGTTGTAGCCAGTTTTTGAACCCACAACTCTTTGTACTGGATCTAACCAACGCTCTCATCCACTGGGTCATGTGTACTTGAAGATATCAGTGCATTAATTTTTTTGTCTTACAAATCTCAGTAACATTTTTTTAACAGCGCTCGTATTACAATTTTGTTTTATGAAAATGTTTTTTTTCTACCACTCCGTATTACAGCTTCCATATTGTTTTCATTCTATGCTTGACCCAATTAGGAAACTTTTGCAGTCTAGTATATGCAGTGATTCCTAAAATGATGTTCTCTATTTATTATTTCAAAATCATCTGACAGTGGAACTTGGTCTCTATTTTCTCGAGGTATGTGTTTATTTCTATATAAATTTATGCGTTCTTGCGGTGCTGCTGTCTTATCTAGTCAGTTTCACTCTTATGTTCCTAACAACATCTGTATGGAATAGCGTACACAATTCTTAATTATGTTCTACTCTATGAGAAGTCTTGCTGTGTTTGCGAAGATTTGAACCAATTCTAAGGAAATACTCTTGTAGCAGAGTATAGCAGTTTGGAAGATTTCGTAAGTGATTTCATGAGTCCGAAGGTGACTGAGAAGTATTTTTTGTATTTTTTCTGATAATCGCTCACACAGGGTAAGCAGATCAAAACAGTTTTCTGAATGTTGTTATCCTTCTATCCCAGTTTGTTGCAGCTGATCTCATGAACTCAGGGTAGTTGTTACGTTATAGGGTAGTGCTTTTCCTGACCGTTTCTTGTTCATATATATCTGGGTTGCCAATTATGACTTTTGCTAGATATTGTAAGCAATTGACGACCCCTTTCTTTACATTATATAGTTGGCCAGATTTGAAGTTGAGGCATTGTCTGTTGAATGTTCGCTTGCGTTTTATAGATGTCTTCAAGCCATGCACTGTTCGAGATATTAGTACATCACGTTTGCTAGCTTGTTGATTTTTTTCCCATTTTCCATTGCAAACTCTATCGATGTTCTTACTGAGTTCACATTATACAGTAGTAGCAGAAACTCTTCTGTGTCCAGCGTAAGAATTTGACTTCTACATATTTCAGCAATATAGTTGGATTTAGTGATATAGACTCTAATGCTATCATTCAAAGTTTCAATGTATATGTTAGTCATTGCTTGTGTTAATGGCAAGCCCATAGATAAGCCATAGATATCCATCTGATCCTTTTCCGAAATGTGTTTTTTGTCTGCAGAAATTCTGCATCTCTTCAGGTTGTCTATTACACTACTTGTACATTTTCTTCAGGATAAGTCCAAGGCCAATCTGTCCCTGAGTACCGACAATGCTTCTTCCTTATTGAGAAAATTCACCACGTATCTGGCTTGGTAGGAGAGGAGCATCTTTGATTAATTCCAAGAAATGAGCGGAGTTTCTGATATATGATCGGGACTTACCTATTAATGGGTCAATTATGCCAATTATATGTACAATGAAGCGAAACAGACGTTGGCAAACAGAGACTTGGAAGGTAACAAATGGCCTGATCAAAATAGCGTCTTCGTGAATTTTTGGGAAACCGTATATATGAAGTAACTTACTCTAACGTTGAGACAACTACCTGTATGTCTTAGATGAAAAGTGCTCGTTATTTTTTATTAGTATCTGAGACAATTTTGTCCTGTTTTCAAAGTTGGATCTTTTATTATGTTACTGTAGCTAGCATTTCTAATGAGGGTTTCCAGTTTTTTCTTTATATTTACAAAAGTTTCCAAAAATCTCTGGTATATATAACATCAGAAAGATCTTCAAAATTGATTCAGAACTTCGCAGAAACCTCTTCTGAATAAGACTTTCCATAGAGGACAAGATGATTAAGAACCATATGTAAACCATCCCATGCAGCTGTTACAAGAAATAAAAAAGAGTAAAACAGAACATCCCTTTATGATAAGTGTGCAAGAAAACCACAAGGCTGTAGTGCGAGGGAAAAATAGAAAAATCAGGATTAGATGACCACATATGGAGCGGGTAAAGATAGATTTTTTTGAGCGCATATCAACATTTGTGTTTTTTTTTAATGCCGAAATCTGAATATATTTAAAGCAATTGCGTGCCTTCATCTGACAGATAAAATGTATTGTTGGTATTTTTCCATAAATAGATATTGTTGTTAATTAAATTATAAATAGTTATTGTTGATAATTTTACTATAAATATATATTGTTGTTATTTTTACTATAAATATATATTTTTTATATATTAATAGTTTTGTTTCGGGGTTCACTATTTCATTATAGCTAGGACGTTAACAGCTGCTGCCACACTGTGTCCGTTGGATCTTGGAATAACAGCCAATAAGATGTTGTTCCATGCAAGATGTTGATCATCTGCTCCGAGGCTTTACTGCCGGATGTAGTTTTTGTGATGACATGAAATCATCATCATAATAATAATCATTGACAGCCATTCTTTAAGCAGAGTATGGCAATCTGGAAGATTTAGTAAGTGATTTCATGCGTTCGAAGGTGACTGAGAAGTCCGACACTTAATCCGCATGTTCGTAGGCAGATTTGACAGGTATTACAGAGACGATTCCTACGCCTTCCTTTTCATTCGTTTGGTTGCCAAAGATTCAGTTCTCTTATTTTCAAAGTTCTCAGGAGTCTGGTGGCTATCCAATCGCCACGTAGACCGGTACTGAAGTTGAGATTCAAGCGAGTTGGCGTCAGTGTCCTCTTGTTTCAGGTATTGCTTCAATATATCCTTGAAGCGTTTTCGTTGGATAAATACGTCGGACGGTCTGTATTTCTCCGACGATTTTATTTTGAATCCTTTGCATCAGGCATTCACATGCAATGCCCAGTCCAAATTATTTGACTTTTCATAATAAGGACCTCAGTGTTTGTAGCACCTTCGAGTACTGATGACTTTGTTCATTTAATTTAATTTTAGACTAAAGATTCCATCCGTATTTTTTAAAACAAAAGTATCGTCAACCTACCTTGTGTAAACTCCGGTTTATCGGTTATTCTAAACACAATGTTTTCGAGATGCGACATGTAAAAATTCGAGAAAGTAGGGCCTAATGGCTTTCCCATACTAACACCGTTAATTTGTATGTAGATGTTACCAATATAATTCGAAAATAGACTTTGTGTGCTACACCTGTAATTAGTTTCCAAAGAATTGCTGTTTGGATTTTTAAAAGAGGAATGGTTATATATATATATATATATATATATATATATATATATATAGAGTGTGTGTGTGTGTGTGTGTGTGTATGTGTGTGTATGTGTCAGTAAAAGACAGCGAGAGAAAAATTGAGAGGGTGAAAGAGAAAGTGAAAGAGAGAAATAATTTGAAAATATTTATATAGATAGATAGAGAGATAGATAGATAGATAGATAGATAGATAGATAGATAGATAGATAGATAGATAGATAGATAGATAGATAATAAAATTAGCGACAGATTGAGCGATTGGTAGATATAAGACTATTTATATATAGAAATATTTTCAAGTAAATCGACTGCTATGAGAAACTTCAAGCTGATTTTCAAGATTCGTTTAAGGTTTCTGAGATGAATTTTTATTTTTTTATAAAACTCAGAAGTAGAGTTTTTGACAACTGTAACTTGACAATTTAAAACCAAAATTATGGCTTATAATGCAGTATTTTTCCTATACTTCTGACGACACCTCAACGCTCTTGAAAAAATTGGCATGAGATATAAAACATTAAAAAGAATAACGTTTCATTTCCAATCTCTGCACTGATGAAAAGGCCTGCATTCGAAATGATTTGCTTCATGATGAGTATATTTGTTCTCTGACCAAGAAAGTGTGAAACATTAATTTTATTGTTTCGCCTATAAATATCTGATGGGCATTGTGAGTGACAATATATATATTAATATTTCCACCATTCTTTAATGTTTTATGTATATCGCAAAATCTTTGTAGTTTCATTTTTAAATAAACATATCTATTTTTTCGCAAATATAATTATTACAAATCAAGGCAATAAAGCCACTAAAATATAAGTGGTTACAGTGTGTAAAAAACTATTAGAAAAAAGGAAGCATTATTGAGGCGTGAGAAAAATAAAAGGACAAAAATTAAGAAGACAGAAAATAACGTTTGTATTTAATTTTTTAAGAACTATGTTGACTGGAATACAAAAACCCGGATGGAAGTTTTATTAAGCAAGAAGTATGAGAGAAGTAACTGTTAGCATTTCAAATTGAAAATGATGCGACATTTTTGCTAAAACTTTCGGCTTTGTGCCACATCATCGCCGCTAAGCTAGTACTGCACTTAATGATCTATGTACCATAGTGGGAAGGTCATAATAAATAGAACCATAAAAATAGTAACAGAAAACATCAGCTGAATGAATCCGATATGCCATGTCAAATATAAGTTACCATTCTTTGTATTTTATTAAAAACATTTAAACAGTAACAGGTCAACAATATTCAATAGAAGGACGAATGGAAGATCTAAAAATGTGTAGAATAGATTCTGGCTTGAAAGAATGTCTAGCAAACCAACTTTCCTATGAAAAGATCTAGCTTTTAATTCAGTATAATCTTTACACTTTATATAATCGGAAAACGTCAACCTAAGAATTTAGAGTATCTCATTCTGCTGGGGGTTAGCATCGGCCACGCTCATGGAAAGCAGAAAGGATGGCCTCTAATAGGGAATGTCAATTATAATTATATTAAATAATTTGTATCCAAACTATTATAATTTAGCACTTGCAAATATTATGACATTATTTACATTCGGAATAATTTTGATATTTGTTGATACCACTACATTATAGTAAATGCAAAACAACTTATATTTCGAATATTTTATCTGTCAGTCTTCTTCAGGAGTCAGTTGATCTCAAAATCCTTCATGCAATCTTGAGTTAAACCCTTTATTTTATCTACGAATGTATATTGTTATCATTCTGCTGTTTAATTATATTGATATCACATCTTCGTTAGAAACGTTGTAATAATTACAAAAAATATAAGAATATTAAAACAAACGTATCCTTCCATGTCATGTCATTTTAAGATGTTAGTGATCATGGCCCTCCACAATTTCTTGTAACTCTTAGCGAGTTGTCTCCTTTTCCTCTTGTTAACACTATTATTAACATTGCCTCTTCTTAACATTGTTTCGCCATCCATTTACACAAGCTCATCAGGTAGATTATGTTCTTTTTTCTCTTCATTTTCCCTTCAATATGTTCTGTGAGGATCAAAAGTTTCTGAGTTACACTAATCTCTTATACTCTGCAAATGATGCCAGATATTTTTAAAGCATCCTGCGATGTAATAAGATTCCTTGAAATAGGCCCGATCTTGATAACCACAAAAAGGATAACTTGAGATGCAGCTTAATACATTTCCCAGACTTCCCATGTCAGGTGTTGATGGCCTGCTAGCATTCACGGTATCCTTTGTGGGTCGGGTTCGAAATTCTAATCAGTTGAAGAAGGTCGAAGTTTACAACGGCTAAAAAGTCGTGAATATGTCAATAAAGACTGGGACAACAGTCCGAACAATGTAAATAATGTCTCTGTTCATATTATCTCAGTAAATTTTGTTTTTTCTAACTCTCTTAAACTCTGTTCCATCAACCAATTACCCTATCTCGTTAGGTAACGTATACACTGTATTATTTTGGTCTAAAATTGAGAACTTGATATTTAGGTACAGTTCACATTGTCCAGTCTCGATAGAGTCCAATAGTGCAATCGCGTGATTTTGGTTGACAAACATTTTCCACAATGCAATACAATCTTCACAAACAAGATGAAAAAAAAAAACAACAAACTGGAAATCGAACATCGAATGTTTCTTAATACTGTGCTTAAAGCGTAAATATTGTGTATAGATTAACTCCACATATCAAAATAAGCATGAATAAATTTTAAAAGTTATTAATTCTTTTAACTACTAAACTTAATACACTGATCGGAGTTTACTTTTATCACCAGGCCTTAAGCACGGGGCACCCATTCAGGGCCGAAGTAATGATTTATCCGCACTTCTTGTTAATTGTTGCGTGATGGAAAAGCTTCTTTTCTGTTAATAATAATTTGTCTGTTTCTGTTGTAATGATTAATACTGTTCTAATTAAAATATTTGTTTTGTTATAAAAGCAATTATTTGTTGCTAAAAAACAAATAATATATCTATATTATTTTTTATATATTTATTTGCTTTCAAAAAACTAGAAAAAATAAGTATTGTGACGACTTTCACTATTTTAATATTAATATTACAACTTTTTTCATTATGAGCAAATGTTTCAATTATTTATATTATTTCCAACCTATCTGCTATTATTACAACTATCACATTCATTATAACAACGTGAAAAGAAAAAAACATTTTATCATAATTGAAATATTACAGTTATTATTGCCACATTTTCCATTTTTATTGTATTATTTGGTTTTTCTCATTTTTATTATTATTAGCATGAACATGTGTCTTAGCGCGTTAACTTTCCATTAACACCCGTTCCATCTTTTATTTCCTTTGAATGATTAGTTTTTGTTCGATCTAAAATTGCAAAGAACACGGGTCACTATGACACCGAGTGGACCGCAAAAAGCCTTCGATCTTTATTTTTCTATATTCGACATTACTGTCATTTTCTTCCTTTCGCTCCTTTACAACTTATAGATATGTGTGTTTTGCTATGTGTCGGAGGTTGTGTCTGCCGTGCATGATTGCATGTGTGTGCGCATGTGCACGCGTGACACTGCAATTGTATATAAATAAGTTTAACGAAAGATAAAGAAACAAGATCGGGATGAGAGGGGAAAAATCAAGGAAAATAAAAAGGGAAAAGCCCCAAACTAGTTTGCATTTACGTTAAATAGCATTTACCATAACTATCTATCTATCCAGCATCCATCATGTCTCATATTATTTGTTTTTGCTTCTCTCTAAATCTCACTTTCTCTTTCTCTTTACTTATATATATATATATATATATATATATATATACACACATATATATATATATCGACTTCTATGAGAAACTTCAATATATATATATATATATATATATATATTGAAGTTTCTTATAGCAGACGATTTACTTGAAAATATTTCTATATATAAAGAGTCTTATATCTACCAATCGCTCAATCTGTCGCTAATTTTATATCTATCTATCTATCTATCTATCTATCTATATAAATATTTTCAAATATTTCTCTCATTCACTTTCTCTTTCACCCTCTCAATTTTTCTCTCGCTGTCTCTTACTGACACATACACACACACACAATATATATATATATATATATATATATATATATATGTAACCATTCCTCTTTTAAAAATCCAAACAGCAATTCTTTGGAAACTAATTACAGTGTGCAGCACACAAAGTCTATTTTCGAATTATATTGGTAACATCTACATACAAATTAACGGTGTTAGTATGGGAAAGCCATTAGGCCCTACTTTCTCGAATTTTTACATGTCGCATCTCGAAAACATTGTGTTTAGAATAACCGATAAACCGGAGTTTTACACAAGGTAGGTTGACGATACTTTTGCTTTAAAAAACAAAAAAAATACGGAATGGAATCTTTAGTCTAAAATTAAATTTTGAGAATATCTTCTCGCTGAAATCTACTCATGAGCTAAGAAGAAATAGCGAAATCACGTTATTGACGACAATATAAACCTAAAAATAAATGAATCTATCACTTATCTGTATTAAAAACTCACTAGTCAGATCTCTTGTCTTCTTAATTATAATTTCCAATTCCCAGAAAGACATGAATTATCAGTAATAAAGAATAATGAAGAATAATAAAGAATTTCTTGAATAGAACACGTAAAAATTTCCTCCTCCAATAGAATATTTTTGAGAAATTAAAACTCATAAAAGAAATATCAGTAAACAATTATTTTCCAACTACATCACTGATAAAGAAATAAAACTATTTTTACAAAAAATTCATGACACTTGCATTAAATACAATACACACGAAATAATCAACCTATTTGATTTCAGCCAAATGCACATTAATTAAAAACAGGAAAAATTTTCTTATTTCTCCTTGTAATTCCTCACAATCATGTAAAATTTGTAATGTATTATAGAAAATGTAAGACAGTAAATCATGCTGTTTTTAATAATAATTACCCAATCAAAACTAAACTACCGATGATTAATATAATTGTATGAATTTCAATGCCTTATAAAAGATTGTGTTTCTTATCATAAATCACTTACATGTATCAGCCATACTACCACTTACCAGATTAAATGCCTTACATGCCACCTATCTAGTAATAATAGTGAAATAAAATAAATAAATTTTACTAGAATTAAAAAATACTATTTAAATCACAATATCAACGGCACCTCACTAGAAGAAAGGCAATATATATCAATTGTCCCCTGGCATCAACCTATTTAAAAGTGGAAATAGATTATTTGAATGTTTATTTAAAAAATAAATAGACAACCGAACACACAATGCCGGTTGCGTTCATCACGTGACAGATTTAAAGAAATCCCTTAAAAAACAAGATAAAAAAAACTCGGAAAAATAACATAATTAAAAATGGCCCGTGCAGAGGTTGAAAACGTTTGGAAAGTCAAAAATTATAGAACATTTTTACATTGCTTATCTTCAGCAACGAGGGAACATGTAAGAATACTGGAAAAATTAAATTATAATATATATATATATATATATATATATATATAATATAATTTAAATCGTATCTCGATCCCGGGTAAAAGCAAGTGGATGTATAGCAAGTGGATGTATAGCTACACTGATGAGCTGTGATAAAGCGAACCAGACGTGTATTGGATGACTAATAAATTATGCTCTCGTTTTGATTGAGAGGAAAACTTTAAAAAGAGTTACTGCTTCTGCAATGTGCGCGTTACTCTCACATAATGAATTGAGTTCTCCTGGTGACTGGCTTGTGTATACACCGCGTATATATAACATGTTAAAATTTTCTTTTTCCACAGTCATGTGTCGATAGCTCTCTCTCTCTCTCTCTCTCTCTCTATATGTATATATATAAAACAGGGTACCATTAGTACCATTGTACCCTGTAGATAATATTCACTGTAGTAAATATTCACTATTTTATATTTTTAATTTCATATATCTGCGTTGTTTATTTTTTTTATTTTTTCAGCTGGGCAATATAGTTGGGTAGATGGGAACAGTCTGTGATCAAAAGCGCTCAATGACACAATTTCTTCGGCCAGGGATTTGGGAAATCCATGCTGCACTGTTTGAAAATTCTCTGGAAGTTCCAATATGAACATTTCATAGTGATTTGATATCAATATGAGGACGGTGCAAAGGACGGTGCAAAGAATTAAGAAAGAAATAGAAGCATTTAAATATTTATTACAAAGTTATGGTAGCTAAGAAACGTCATTCTAATCGTTCTGATAAGAAAATAATTTCCGAATTTGTTGTTGTAGGCATCAGACTCAACACGGCAGCTCACATCAAGTGCCTTGAGAAGGTAGTGCTGACTTTGATTAAAAGGATATCTGCTTGATGCTCTTACGTCTAGCAACAGTACTTTGCACGATGTCACACTAGTCGGAGAATCCAGTCATGGCTACGATACAATTATTGCGACTACATATATCCCCCTTACATCTGGCTACCTGACTTCCCAGACTACAAGACACTTGATTGTTTTATGTTGCAGACAGATGAGCGATACACCAACAAAAACTTCGTGTAATACCAAAGATGAACCGATAGCAAGGGTTATGGAATCATTCGTCACATAAAATAAGGAAACTGTCTAGAAGAAAATCCGAAGTCACCAGAAGGCCGTGGTTGATGCGAATAGCAATTTTATTGAATACATTTATTTTTAAGTATTTCGTATTTTGTGTAAATTTGGTAAACGTCCCTGTTAAAATTAGTGTTCTTTTCATTTTTGAGTAATTTACATGACAGTTTATCCATTGCACCCTGCATCTAAATATGTGAATTTTAAATTTGTGAATTTTAAAATTGTTTGTTCGAGGCTTCTACTTCCTAATTTTTATATCTATCTTTCACTCTATTTTTACATTTACGTAATTACTTTCATATCTATCTATCTATCTATCTATCTATCTATCTATCTATCTATCTATCTATCTATCTCCGTCTGTTTCATCTATCTATCGATCTATCTATCTATCTATCTATATATCTATCTATCTATCTATCTATCTATCTATCTATCCTGTCTGTTTCATCTATCTATCTATCTATCTACCTATCTATCTATCTATCTATCAATCTATCTCCGTCTGTTTCATCTATCTATCTATCTATCTATCTATCTATCTATCTATCTATCTATCTATCTATCCCCGTCTGTTTCATCTATCTATCTATCTATATATCTATCAATCTATCTATCTATCTATCGATCTATCCCAGTCTTTTCACTATCTATCTATCTATCTATCTATCTATCTATCTATCTATCTATCTATCTATCTATCTCCGTCTGTTTCATCTATCTATCTATCTATCTATCTATCTATAAATCCCAGTCTTTTCACTATCTATCTATCTATCTATCTATCTATCTATCTATCTATCTATCTATCTGTGTGCCTGTTTCCATGCCTCAACCTTATGTCTTTAAATCAGAGACTATTCGTAGATGCATATCAGTTTATATATGTATGTACCTGTTCATATACAAACGTAATAATGGACATATTTGCTATTATCACACAGACTAAAATGTTGAAGGTTGGTCGTAGGTGTTTAGGTTCAGTGCAAGCAAAGTAAAATATAAAACTTGAATGAAAGTTATTATTCAAATATTCTCACGGTAAAATCTTAAAAATATATTCTTTCCTTAATTTTCCACAGTTTTTTCAAAAAAAATTCATAAACTGACTGAATTTGTCTAACATGAATGCAATAAAGTATACGCAGTAAAAGTAGAAAAGCATTTAAAATATGAAAGTATAAAAAAGCACGACTAATATTGTGTTCCCCACATTCTGTCTGTCTGTCTACCTGTCTCTACCTATATATATATATATATATATATATATATATATATATATATATATATATACTCGATATGCTTCTATGCAGGGATGTATATATAAAATACATACATAAATATACATATATATGAGCACAGATTCAGACGCACACACACACACACACGCACAAACACACACACATGTATATATAATATTATAATATTAACACAATACTGTAACTTAACCTCTATACAATATTTGTGTTGTAACACGACCATCAGGCAGTAATATTTTTGTGCTTTATGATGGTCTTTCTCACCGAAAATATTAGCAAATTAAGTTGCAGCATATTTTATTATTATTATTATTATTATTATTATTATTATTATTATTATTATTATAACCATATATATGTGATCTACTTTTGTATTGAGCACTTTTTAAATAAATATTTAACTGTGGAATGTAGTTCCATTAGTAAACATTACTTATATATATATATATATATATATATATATATATATATATATATATATATATATAAACATGTTACAGAAATTAACGAATTTTAACGAAACTTGGTTATAAGCAACTGAGAGTTTGTAATGAATTAATTTGAACATTATTTTTACTGATACTCGTATTTAAGTAGATATTCTGTTTTTAATTAAACAGTATTTAATTTTTATATATACCGGCCTGATTATTTCACGATAAATTTTTAATTACGAAAATGTGAGGTATCCAGCAGGAATAGGGGAATCTACCATTTGATCTGGTACTGTCTTAACCACTCGGCCATGAATAGCCTCTTGATCAGACGATGTTTTATCATGCTTATATATATATATATATATATATATATATATATATATATATATATATATATATATTTCCAATATTCTTACATGATTCTTATTTTCATAAAGCGCTTGGAAAGTAAAAAATTATTTAACATTTTTACTATATTTATCTCCAGCCAAAAGTTTACATAAAAATTGCTGGAATATTTAAACCAAAAAAATAATGAAATCTTCCAAGTCGGTCGTTTATTTATATATATATATATATATATATATATATATACTTTGAGAGAAACCTGTTATAAACATGATTCGTTGAAAACAACCGACAAGGAAGATTTTACTAATTTTGTTTTCAGTTTTTAACTATTCTTTAATGTTGCATTTTTGCTTGCGATAAGAAAGTAAAAAAATATTTCGTAATTTTTATTTTTCCTAGAGCATTCAGTAATTCACTGGCCATTCTGAAGATAGTTATAATTTCTGTGTTGTCATTTTTTTTCTCATGTTTTGACTGTAACGTAATTTATTTTGTGTTTTCGAAAATGAACATTCTTTCAACTCTCCAACTTGCTGAGTGCAACTGGAAATCGCGTGAGTATTTTTTTCAAAACAAATTTCAGTACACTATTTCCCGTATTTATATAATGGAAATACAATATTGAATGTTATTTTTCTCAATACTCCATTTCTACTAAATCAGAAATTAATAAAATCTTGCTTCTCACTTCTCGTTAGTGGATATATATATATATATATATATTAAAATACAGAGAGGAAGAGATCTATGGATGTAGGTGAATAAGCACACTAGAGAAAAAAAAGGGATAGTTTTAACAAAAATTACGTAAATCCAAATCCAGATAATTTTTTTTATAAGCGTTTCACTCCGAGCAAGGCATGTCACTGCCACTACTGCGCAGGGGGCTACATAGAGTGGAGAAAGGATGATTAAATATAGGAAATGTTAGAGGGTGGGTGATAGGCGGATAGGGATACCGAGAATGGTTAAATATAGGAAATGTCATAGGGTGGGATAAGGATACCGAGAATGAGGGTTGGGTAGATGAGAGTGTTCTGAGAATAATTGGGAGTTAGAGTGATAGGAGGTGTCTATTGACCCTACATTTAAACACCTGGAGATTGTAGCTGTCGGAAAAGCAGATTGTGGAAGGGAGTTCCACAGGCGGGAAGCGCGAAAAGAAAAAAGCTGTTGGAGTAGAATTTACTGTTACATCTTATCTGTTTAACTGTAAAAGGGTGGGACCTAGTTGCTAATCTAGTATCTCGTGTAAATTCGTGCTTAGGCGGCACCAGTGCTCTAAGTTCATCGAAGCAGAAGCCATGAAAGTACTTGTAGAAGAGGCACAGGGAAGCCACATCACGCCGGTGAGAGAATGGTTGCAGCCGGTCTGCCATGTCAGTATCAACCACGTTACAGATCCTTTTTTGTATTTCGTCAAGAATCCCAAGGAGAGCAGCAGGGGCACCCGACCAGATATGGCAGCAATATTCAATACACAGGCGGATGGTAGATTTGTATATGTGCAGAATAGATTTAGGTGGGAAAACCTTTCGGGCCCTGCACAGAGAGCCGACTTTCATAGCGGCAGATTTGGCAATGGATTTGATATAATTATTCCATTTGAGGTCCGCCGAAAGTGTAAGGCCAAGGAGGCGTAGTATTTTACTCTCTGCAAATGGGAGGTAGATGCGATTGTCTATGGTGGTTAGTTGATAACAGCTTTGTTTTAGAAGCATTGAAATTTACTAGCCATTTCCTACACCTGGCCACTACGGATTGGAGGTCCTTTTCAAGCACGGCAGCGAGGTTCGCTTTGTCGCGAGAGTAGATTGTTGTGTCATCGACGTACATGCCTACTTGGGATCTAATGGCGTCGGGGAGATCATTAATGTACATCAGAAAGAGCGTGGGACCAAGGATAGAACCTTGAGCGACGCCCGCGTTCGTATGGTAGTTTTGGGAGACATGCCCATATAATATTACCTTCAATGTGCGGTTAAAGAGGAATGACTGGATGAGGTCAAACAGATGTCCCGTTATCCCGTAGCTCCGCAGTTTGCACAAGAGGCCAGCGTGCCAGACCCTGTCGAACGCTTTGGATATACCCCAGGCAACGTTTCGGGCTTCGCCATTCTTGTCAAGTGCCTGGTATATGTACTCGGTAATAGTCGTTAGCATATCAGCAGTAAACCTGGTGAAGCGAAACCCGTACTGTTTGTCAGAGAGAAGCCTGTGGGCCGTGAGATGCTGAATCACCCCGGCGTTGATAATGGCTTCGAAAAATTTGCCAAAGATCGGAAGGACACTAATAGGACGGTATTTGGCGGGGTCTGAGGGTACGCCAGAATTCTTAAATGTAGGAACTACACAGGAGGACTTCCAACAAGCAGGAAAACAGGAAGCAGATAGCCAGAGGTTATAGATTTTAGTGAGGACAGAGGAGAGTTCTGGGGCACGTTTCTTCAGTACTATGACTGGGACTCCGTCACCGCCACTCGCTTTGTGTGGGTCAAGTGGTGTAATTATTTTGGCGACCAGCGAGGGTGTAATGTGGACGTTAGTTCTGGGTGTGAAGTCGGGTGTAGTTATTCCTAACGAGTCCAGTGTCGAATTGGTGGAGAATCTACGGGCAAAGCATTCAGCCTTGTCCGCTGGGGAGGTGAGAACTTCAAATTCATTGATTAGTGGGGGTATTGAAGTCTTGCTCTTGTTGAGCACGCTTTTGCAGAGTCGGCAGTAATCTTTGGAGCCAAATTTAGAGGATGCAATGCTTTGCCTCATTCTGGTAGCAAACGCCCACTTAGCTTCGTTCAGTAATTTTTACACTTATTCCGTGCTGAGGCGAATATATATATATATATATATATATATATATATATATATATATATATATATATATGTGTGTGTGTATTTATGAATAAATGCAATCGAGAATACATTTATTAATAAATGTAATAAAGGACTCTACTTAATGAAATATGTATTAATATCAGACATGACAGTTTCTTTAAAGTTTAATTAATTATTATGCTAAAATTATAACTTTTACTCTAACATAAATTTAAAAATATGAATATTATGAATATTATTTTAATAAAATATAATAACCCACACAATACTAATTTGTCTTTCTTTATACTATATAACTAAGTATCCCACAATTATTTAATCCGAATTTTGAATTATACTCATAGATAGTAGTAAAAAAATCTATTGTTCAATAGATAACCCTAAAATCCAACCTCCTGATTAAAATTCCTGTCTACACTTTAAATAATCTAAGGCTCTACTATGTATCTTACTCAGACAAAATTAAAAAGTGACATGTCTGGATCTAAGCCATCCTGCACTCTTCCATAACCCGAATTTCTAAAATCACCATAGTTACAGAATTCTAAAACTTGATTGAACACTTTTGACACAACTAAATACATTTCCTCCAACTGCCAGTCTCTAACTTTTTAAATAACCAGAAATTCATCTTACATTTTCAAAAATAAAACGTTTTCACCATTTATTTGAACATATCACTTAAAGAGGAACCGTTTTGTGTAATGGTATTATGCTTTTATAATTCATTATAATAAAATTACAATATTAAGCTCTACTCTCTATCGAGCACTTTTTATAAATGCAAATGCTTGAACAGTGATTTTTTAATCTACGTGTTTTTTCAATTTTCTGTAATATATATATATATATATGTATTATAAATCATATTTTAGAAAATGAACAAACTACAAGCTACTAAAAATTGTACATTTTGTTTCGACACTGAAAAAACAATGACTCATCAGGTAGTTAATAATGATGGTTAACAGAGGAATAGAACACAGGTTATCAAAAAGTAATATTTCATGAAAAGAAAAGAAAGTATAACGATGCAATAAGAAAATCTGTCCATAACAACATTTTAGTATACAATCCCCAAACAAAGAGACAAATGAAAAACGATGATAGAAAACGAATTTGTTTTTGGTTCAACCGACCATTAAACACTTTCCAAAAAGCTCTGAACTAAACAAAATTTTCCACAGGAATACAATCACACTTAGTTATATCTGTACTAGTAATTTAGAAACTTTCATAAAGAAACAAAACGCTAGAAATTTAAATAGCATGGTAGAAAACAAGAGTTTTATTAAAAAATGAAACAGCAGGGACAACAATAAATTTCGATTTCAAGGGCATTGTAATAAAAAGAAGACATTTACAAAGCAAAATACATGAATTAAATGGTTAAAACAAAACATATTTTGGATCAACCAAAGACACATTTAAGAACAGATGGTTCAATCACAGGTCAGCATTTGAAATAGAAAACATAAACAAATGTACAAAATTGGTTAGACACGTGTGGAAATTGAAATGAAAATATGGGAAAGACCCAGACATAACATCGAGTATAGTGAAAATGTCAAGCCTTAGGACGGTGGCAAAAGATGTAGACTGTGCCATGACAAAATAGCTATGATCTTATACCCAAATAAAAATGCATTACTGAATGAAAGAATAGAAATTATGAATAAATGAAACCATACCTATTAGGTTCATACAACCATAGATGGATACGTTATAATTTCTTCTGATTAAAAAAATTGCGCGTTCAAAAATCCCCCGTTACGTGAGCGATTAAAAATCCCTGTTACGTGAGCGTTCTTGAAGAAAACGGTAAAATACATTATTGCAAATCTCTTGAGGACACAACATGATAGAAACCTATTTCGGGTAATATCTCGTTCACAAATGAAGAATATTCAAATTTTCTACAGTATAATTGTATTGAACAAATTTTAATAGAAATATGTACTGGTCTAATTTTATTATGACGAAAAACTAAGTAATAAAATAATTACTATATATATATATATATATATATATATATATATATATATATATATATTCTGTTCAGTATCCATCTACGTGTCAAAATTTGCAATATATACAGGATGCAATGGATAAATCGTCAGCTGAATTATACAAAAATCAAAATAACATCTGACATCTTTTTTAACATATATTGACACAAATTACACATATTTATTTTGAAAAAATAAAGAATAAATTTATTCAACAAAAAGACAAAGACCCACACGACTTCGGAATCTCTTGCATCATTTTTGAACATAAATTTTCTGTTGCTTAAAGAAGGTAAACATATTTATTTCACAGAGATATATCATGGCTTAAATATGCGAGTGACATTATTGAAATAATTCATTTTATGTTAAAAAGATTTATCATTCTACAAAAGGTATTAAAATAACTTTCAACATTAATTCTAATTCTTTTATTTCGGATAAGCTGACCTGAATACATATATATTAATAACATAATCCTTGGTAATACAAATATAATATCATTATACATATGTAAAAAAAGTTAAAACTAAGGAAACCATCATTAATAAAAAAATTAACACTGAACAATATCAACTATGAATATGAACCGTGTTTAGAACGTAAAACATGATAATGGCTCTACCTATATGCTCAAAACAATTCATATATTGTTTTAAAATTGTAATAAAATTCGTTTTTACTAATTGCTTAGAGAAATAAAATATTTCAATAATTTTTGTTATAATTTTTATAAAATTCATTTTCTGAAAATTTACAAAAATTTAAGATCCCATTAAAAATCACATAAATATCTTAACCATAGTTGTCTCTCATTTTTAAGAAAGCTTGCATGGTTTATGTATATACTAGCAGTATAGCCCGGCGTTGCTCGGGTGTAATGAAAGCTTTAAAACTAACCCATGGTCCTGGAGCTCAGACTCTTTGGACGTTGGCACGAAAGACTAAAAAGCAATAGTTGTTTCCAGTTAAAGCGAAACCGTAGACTGAAAGAAAAATGAATGGATGTAAGTCAAATTTTGATTTCCTGGTATCGATATCAAATAATTTTTTTTAGGTAAACTGAAATTTGAAGGCTAAATAAGTCCTCTGAGCAAATGGTATCATGGCTGAGACTAAGAACTATAATTATACCTACTTAGAGCCAAACCCGAAGCAAAAACTAAAATAAAAGGGCTGAAAAATACAGACATACAGGCAGATAAACAGACACACACACAAACATCTTGCCTTTTTTATACACACACACACACACACATATATATATATATATATATATATATATATATATATATATTATCGATTTTCTGAACTATTGTAAGAACTGCAACCTTAAAACTTCTGAATATCGTTTCTTATGTCTTTGTCTATGAGTGTATCAAATTTTATTAAAATCGGAGCACTCCTTCTATAACTCGATATTTTCTATTATCTATTTTCAATATTTATCAGCGGTACGTCGGCACAAAACCTAGTTAAGAACACTCGCAGACGCTTATAGTACAACTGTGTAAATTTTCAAGAAAATCGGTTCAGCTGTTTCGGAGTGTAGAGATAACGGACACACACACACTGACACGCACACACACATACACACAGACACATACAGATACACACACACATACACACAGACTAAATTCTATTTATAAATAAGTTTATATATATATATATATATATATATATATATATATATATATGTATGTATATAAAACAATTTTTTATGATCTGTGAAAACGAAAACTGCGATATAGGAAGAAAATTAGGATCACTATTCAAATTATATAACATTGTCCTCATGTAATAATTTTGTTTGTACACAAACCAAACTCACTTCTTTAACGATGATCCCTGTGCTTCCAGCGGGTGGATAATCATAGATTGCCGTAACTTCCTATGCTTAATATTTAATAGTAAGTTTTGTCATTACATCATCCTTAGCACTTTTTGTTTTGTTATTCATTTACTGAAATATGTTTTTAAGGATGCTTGAGGCTTTAATTTGTCTCTCTTGCCTTCCATATATCCCGTGAGAATCCACTTCCTCAAAGCTTCTTATTCACTATATGACACTCTTCTTGACAATAAAGATTGATTGAGCATCTGGACAAGTACTAAATCGTACTTACATCTCTAGAAAATCTATCACATTCGTTAGAAACTCTATTACCTCTATTACATTTGTAATCCTTTTTTGCTGTCCCAATATATATATATATATGTATATATGGTGGGGGAGTGCGTGCGTGTGTGTGTATATGTGTGTGCGTGCAAGCGCTATTCAGTAGTGACCTCAATATTATATATATATATATATTATCCCCGCAAAAATGACCAACCCCTACTACAGTTTCGTGTATCTAAGTGCAACCATCAGGAAGATGGTAAATGTTAAGACAAAATTAAATGATATTTATCCACCTGGGCGAGCCTAAGATAGTAAAAAATTGTCGTATTTATGACCAACTGAATACACCAAAGGGAAGGGTCACCCTAAATGGCCAAGACGTAGACGAAAACCAAAAGAAAAAAAACAACAAAAACAAAACAAAACATAACAAAACACGCGAGAATGATTTTCCAATTACAGTAAAATATGCCCAGTGTCAATGCGGGCAAAAAGCGGTGTGGCACTGAAGTAAACCAAAAATTTTATAGAAAACACAGTCTTTTTTAAAGTGCTCAAACTCACCGCACCACAAAAGGCCCCCATCTCTCTCTTTCTCTCTTTCTCTCTCTCTCTCTCTCTCTATATATATATATATATATATATATATATATGTATATACATCACTTGCTATTATGGATATTTTTTTAGATAGTTGAAAGTGGTTGAATTTATCTTTTTTTTTCTGACAATCTAATAAAAAAAAACGACATCCTTTAAATGGCCTTGCATGGCCGCATCGGTAGCAGTACTTTTTAGACAATAGAAGCGTTTTCACTAAAAGACAATTAAATAACAGCTCTATTCCACTCGAGAGATACAATCTCTGCCCAGTAGTTTTTCTCTACTGAATCCGATTCTTATTATATATATGCAAGAAAACAATTAAAAATAATAAAGTTTATAAACAAAACTATTAGATTAACAATCAATAAATTTATACGTTATTTTCATTACAATAAATTATATATTTAATCTTTGCACGAATTTTTTTATATCTGTATAAATATTTTTAAGCAATGAAATTAATATCAACATTTATGAGAATGAGGTATACCAGTAAATAATATCCGTTTGATCTCACATTGTGTCAAATAATACTGTTCAGTAAAATATCTTTGCTATCATACGTATTAACGGTTATAGTAATAAGAATATGTATACAGATATATGTGTGTATTTTATTATTTATTAATAGGTATTTTGTCAAACTGAAGAATTTTGAGAAAGATTTTTAAAGTAGAAAAATTCGGAAACACCTTTCTCAAAAAGTCGAGAAATTAAATGGGAAAAATGAATCTAGACATTTTTTTCTAAGCGGTTGTCATGTTAGCTAAAAGTTTTGGGTTATTTGTTTAACACGCCGAGATTTGAAGAGAGTTTATAGAACGATTTCTGTGCAAACTTGATTTTTGAGGATACCTGAATTCCTTTCTAATGTTTGAGTTTATTTAAAATCTTTTTTTTCGGACTTTATGTGTTTTCTCGGTATTTAATTTAACTTGTTAAAACGGAATATTTAAACAATGACACTAAATTGGTGCATTTCAATGAAGACATTAAAATGAAGAGATTTAAAAGGGCATATGAAGATACTAAAAGTGCAAATTTAAATAAAGACACTAAAAAAAGCGCATTTAAATGAAGACACTAAAATCAACGTGTGAAGGAAGACACAAAAAACCGCATTTCAATGAAGACAATAAAAGGTCACATTTAAATTAGGATATTAAAAAGCACTTTAAAATGAAGACACTAAACATCTCCTAAGCCGACCTAGCGTAGATATGAATACAGCATGGGAACCAGTAATACGAAGTGCTAGAGAAAATATTAGTGTCAAAAATTGCAATATGAGCTGTGGTAAAAAATACCAGACAAAACCATAACATCAAAAAATGCTTGTGAAAACCCTTAACATTAAAAACTACAATATGAACTCTGGTAAAAATATGTTCCTGAAACATTACGTTTTTATAAACCTAATTATTCCGTATCTCACAGAAATTCACTTGCCTCAAGAACACTTAACCCAGTAGATACAGGCATTGGTTAGTTCCAGTTACTTGACCTCAAGAGTTGTGAGTTCAATACCAGGATACAGAAGTAGTGAATAAATAACTTAGAGACTCAGGTTAAAGGGAGATAACTCATGACTAGCAGAAACGGCTTCGTACAAGGAATGAAAATGATATACCCCAGTAATCGTAATAAGAGATTCGGTTCGAAATTCCTAGCAAAAGTTCAGAGCGTACAACCGCAGAAACATCTTGGAAATGGCAACGAAGACGAGGTCAATAGTCAAATACTACCTCATCTCAAAAATATAGACAAATACGAAAAGTTCATATTTAAATGTAGATAATAAATGCCGTATTTAAATGAAGATATAAAATGAGAGCATTCAAATAAAGAAATTAAAAAGGCGCATATTAATAAACATACAAAAAGTGCGTAATTAAAGAAGACAGTGAAAGGCCGCATTTTAAAAAAAACACTAAAAGGGTGCAATTAAATTAAGATACTAAAAAGAGCATTAAGATGAAGACACTAAACGGTCATATTCAAAAAAGATAACAAACACCGTATTTAAATAAAGACGCAGAAAATCAATTAAATAAAGTCACAAAAAGAGCGCATTTATATGCAGACACAAAAAAGCACATTTAAATGAACACACAGAAATCGCGTATTTAATGAAGATACCAAAAAGGCTTATTTAAAGAAGAACCTGAAAAATCGCATTTAAACGATCATAAAAATGCAGCAATGACATGAAGGCAGTAAAGCTTCACATTTAAATGAAGACATAAAAAGGTGCATTTAAATGAAGTTACTAAAAGGGTGCATCTAAATGAAGACAATAAAAAGGACACATTGAAATGAAGAGCCTTAAAAAGCACTTTTAAATAAAGACACTAGAAGGGCGTATTTTAATGAAGACACTGAGAGGCCACTTTTAAATTAGGCTACTAAAAAAGCACATTAAAATTAATAAACTACAACTTTAAATCGAAATGAAGACATTAAATTCCGCATTTAAGTGAAAACACTAAAACAACGCATTTAAAGAAACTAGTTCTCATTTGAATGAAGACAATAAATGGGTGCATTTAAAGAAGAAACTAAAAGGCCGATTTTAAATGAAGACCCTGAAAGAGAACATTTCAATGACGACAGGAAAATGCGGCATTTAAATTAAGATGCTACAATAGCTCTTATTTAAATGATGACACTAAATGACGCATTTAAAGAAAAAAAAAGGCTACATTTAAATTTTTTTTTTTTTTTTAATCATCTCACCCCAAGCAAGGCATTCCACTGCCACTATTGCGCATGGGGCTACATAGGGGAAGGTAAAGAGAAGGAGTGGATAGACATAGGGAATGTCAGGAGAAAGGTGATAGATGAGTAAGGATAGCAAGGATAAGTGTCGGGCAGATGGGAAGAGTGTTTGATAGAATGGGAGCAGGTTAGTGTGTTAGGAGGTGTCTATTGACCTTACATTTAAACTCCTGGAGATTGTAGCCGTCGGGGAAGCAATCGTTTGGAAGAGAATTCCACAGTTGGGAAGTGCGAGGAAAGAAACTGTTGGAGTAGAAGTTACGGCTGCATTTTATCGATTTCACTGTAAAAGGGTGGGATCTAGTTGCTAATCTAGTATCTCGTGCAAATTCGTATTTAGGGGGCACCAGTGATCTAAGTTCATCGGAGCAGAAGCCGTGAAAGTATTTATAGAAGAGACACAGCGAAGCCACGTCTCGCCGGTGGGAGAGAGACTGCAGGCGGTCTGCCAAGTCGGTATCTATCACATTACAGACCCTCCTCTGAACCTTATCGAGAAGCCCGAGGAGAACAGCAGGGGCACCCGACCAGATATGGCAGCAGTATTCAATGCACGGGCGGATGGTAGATTTGTAAATGTGCAGGATAGATTTAGACGGAAAAAACTTCCGGGCCCTACACAGAGAACCGACTTTCATAGCAGCGGATTTAGCAATGGATTCGATATAGTCATTCCATTTGAGGTCCGCTGAAAGTGTGAGACCAAGGAGGAGGCGTAGTGTTTTACTCTCTGGGAGGCAAGCCTGGTCCATGCTAATGGGAGGTAGGTGAGATTGTCGATGATGGTTAATTGACAGTAGCTTCGTTTTAGAAGCATTAAAATTTACTAGCCATTTCTTACCCCAGTCCAATATGGATTGGAGGTCTTTTTCAATCTCGGCTGCAAGTTTAGCTTTGACGCCTACACCAGATTTTTGTTGGAGGCGAGAGTAAACTGTGGTGTCATCGGCGTACAAACCTATTTGGGTTCTTATGGAATCAGGGAGATCATTAATATATATCAGGAAGAGTGTAGGACCTAAGATGGAGCCTTGGGGGACACCTGCGTTTGTATGGTAGTTCTGAGAGGCATGTCCGTTTAATACCACTTTCATTGTGCGGTTAGAGAGGAATGACTGGATTAGTTCAAACAAATGTCCAGTTATACCATAGCTCCGCAGTTTACATAGAAGGCCAGCATGCCAAACTCTGTCGAACGCCTTAGATATATCCAATGCAACGGTTCGAGCTTCGCCATTCCTGTCGAGTGCCTGGTATATGTACTCGGTGATGGTCGTTAGCATATCAGCAGTAGACCTGGTGAAGCGGAAACCATATTGCTTGTCCGAGAGGAGCCTGTGTGCTGTGAGATGCTGAACCACCTCGGCGTTGATAATGGCTTCGAACACTTTGCCAAAGATCGGAAGAAGGCTGATAGGGCGGTAATTTGCAGGGTCAGAGGGTTCAAATGAAGACACTTAATGGACACATTAAAATGAAAAGCATGAAAAAGCGCATTTAAATGAAGACACTATAAACATATTGAAAAGAAGGCAATAAATACCGCATTCAAAGGAAAACACTAAAAGAGCGAACTTAAATGTAGACACTAAAAAGATGCATTTTAATGAAGACATTACATTGGAGCATATAATTAAAGAAATGGAAACACTAAAAGAGTGCCTTTAATGAAGACACTAAAAGCTCATTTCAATGAAGACACTAAAACGGCACATTTAAATGAAAACCGTAAATGAGCACATTTAAATGAAGACACTAAAAGAGTTCATTTCAATTAAGATCTTAGCAAGATAAAATATATTAAGAAGGTCAAAGACAGGAAGATGTAAAGAGCTATGATCGTCTAGGTTCTGAAGGTCAGTCAGTTAAGTGCCATACGTGATACACGCTTGGGCGATCATGTCCCCAAAGAGACATGACTGACTGGGCAGAAGATTATCCCGCAGTAGGTTGCCATTGCTTTCTGCGGTAGACTGGTTGCCAACCAAGGCTATAGAACCCAATCCGTCCTGTTATTTGACCCATAACTGGAGGGAAGAGACGGATTGATACCTTTCCCAAGGGTATTTGCGCCTATATGATTGCAACGAATTCAACTGGAATTCGAACTCGGCTCTCCATTTTCTCGTTCCGAGTCGATATCCACTGGACCACAACGCACATAAGGGCCATTGCACGAACTATAAATATAAATACAACATCTCAATATTTTTCATTTTTGATTTTTAGGTCGCTTAAAGAATTCATGTCCAAAAAATAGTAACATTTATTTTTACGCTTAGGGTGTTTTCAGCGAGTAGGGATTTCCAGTGTGGGCGGTACGAACCGCTGGAGGCGGTGAAGAGATCCAGGAGACAGTGAGAAATATGGGCAGCCATACAAGTGGGTAGTTACATACTTGAACCATGAGGTACACCACACAAACGATTTATGCCTTAAATGTATCTT
Source organism: Ascarosepion bandense (assembly GCA_037127315.1). Classification (NCBI taxonomy): domain Eukaryota; kingdom Metazoa; phylum Mollusca; class Cephalopoda; order Sepiida; family Sepiidae; genus Ascarosepion; species Ascarosepion bandense. The sequence goes on along the minus strand of JBBBDQ010001286.1, from coordinate 148,896 downwards.
GGTTTCGATTTATAGTGTAGACCCTAGCTGCTAATTTCATGATACATAATTTTTAAGTGATTTTGATTGGTGTCACCACTGATAATAATTCTTACCATCTTGAATTCGCCCGGGGAAATAAATGTACATGTATTTACACACAGACACCGAACGCCTGACCATTGGGCTCTGTAATTGAAACTGATAGTCGTGTTCAATCACTGTTTTACGGAAATAAGTTCTAAACATAATAATTTTATATTTGAGTAAAAAATAAAGGAGAAACATAAGAAAATATATAAAAAATATAAATATCGATAAATTTATATCATAAACTTTTAAGGTTTCCCTATGACTATGTGGTATTTTGGTAAATGTAGTATTAAATGAAAATGGATGAGTTCTTGTGGTGAATGATTAAATTGTAACGAATTTTTGGATCGCTATTCAGATTAGCTAGACAATGACGACCAGCCTCATTCCGTATCCAATTGGCCTTGTGCTAAAAGTGTAAGTAAAAATGATATTTTATGTAAGAATTATTACGGTAAATATTAAGATTTTCCTTTAACATGTACAAATTAAACGCAACCAAAGCTGGCTACACACTGGGAGTTGTTAGGTTTTTACCTATATGCTTGGGTGGGGTGCGTTAAAGTTGTCTTCTGTTATTCAAACGGGCAGCAACTCCAAAAGTTTGAGAAACAATGAGTTGGTTAAATACTTGTTTAAACAAAAATATAAAAATTCGGTTTATCTAATCTGACGTACTGAAAAAAGGCACCAGTTTAGCATTATAATTATATTATAATTCGAAAATCTCACAAAATTTTCAGAATTTTGAGTTTTTAAAAAAAGCAATGTCTCCGTGATATATTAGCAGCAACCTGGTATATAGTAGTCATATTTCATTGATGCAAAAGAGAGACTGAATTTTGATTGTAATTTGGTCTGTCATTTTCAGATCGTCTTTTCATTTGGAATGTTACAGCTGAAAGACAAAACATTCCTTTGATTACAACACAAGTTCTGCAATTTTCTTCCCCCACAAAAAATACACCTACGGGCGTTTGTCCTGGGAATAACAATAAGCGACATCTGGCAGCAAAAGATATTCAGGTGTTTGGAACTATCTCTTGATTGACGTTGTTCCAAATTTGGTGTTGGTAGGGTGCCAGTTATGGACAAATAGAGAACATCTAAACTGATATCAAAATATTAGGAGAGAATAAAAATATCTTTTCATAGTAAAAATAACAGCAATACATTTTTATTCTAAAAATTGTACATTGAAATTAACAATATATTTTTTATAAAAAATACTAACAATTTCAAAAGCAAAATGTCAAGCAACAAAATTTGCAGCAAAATGACTTAAAATACATTTTGCTAGCAAAATGACCAACAGTACATTTCATATGAAAATGTAAACATAAAGATATAAATATAAAATACTGTTTAATTAAAATCAGAATATCTACTTAAATACGAGTATCGGTAAAAATGATGTTCAAAATAATTCATTAGAAATTGTCGGTTGCTTATAACCAAGTTTCGTTAAAATTCGTTAATTTCCGTAACATGTTTACATTTGTTGACATTACGATACATTTCAGAGCAGATATAGTTTGTTTACGGTAGATCGAAAATTGTGTTATATATGCATGATAAAAACCTAGTCTGATCAAGAGACTATTCATGGTCGACTGGTTAAGACAGTACCAGATCAAATGGTAGCTTCCCATATGTAAATAGGGGTCGCAGGTTCGAATCCTGCTGGATAGCACACATTTTCGTAATAAAATTTATCGTAAAATAATCAGGCCCCTAGATATAAATATAAAATACTGCTTAATTAAAAACAGAATATCTACTTAAATACGAGTATCGGTAAAAATAATGTTCAGAATAATTCTTTACAAATTGTCGGTTGCTTATAACCAAGTTTCGTTAAAATTCGTTAATTTCCGTAACATGTTTACATATATATATATATATATATATATATATATATATATATATATATATATATATATTATCAAAAATATCTCGCGCTTCCCGCCTGTGGAATTCCCTTCCACAAGTCTGCTTTCCCGACAGCAGGTGTTTAAATGTAGGGTCAATAGACACCTCCTGTCACACTAAATTCCAATTATTCTTAGAAAACTCTCATCTACCTAACCCTCATTCTCGGTTTCTTTACCAGCCTATCACCCACCCTCTGACATTTCCTATATTTAAACAGCCTTTCTCCACTCTATGTAGCCCCCTGCGCAGCAGTGGCAGTGAAATGCCTTGCTCGGGGTGAAACGCTTATATATAAAAAAAAATTATACATATATATTATCAAAAAAAAAAATATATATATACTATCAAAAAACAAATATATATATATATTACCAAAATATATATACATACATGTATATATTATCAAAAAAATATATATATATTATCAAATATATATATATATATATATATATTATCAAATATATATATATATTTTAAAAACTACCCCAATACTTTTATCATCTTGAACTTGCATATATGATAAACAAATATTTGCCCAGAAAGTATAAAATTATGCACTATACATATGTGGTTTAAAAGATACAATTGTGTACAAGATATTTAGAAATCGGCATTAAATGAGCCATAATAGGAGGGTCACTGCTACACAAAATCAACCAGTCAAATCAAATGGCTGGTCAAAATCTAAAGTTTATGAAAATGTAGAAATATATTTTATATAAATTATGCGCTTTTATTACCCAGTGCAAGACTAAAGAGCTACTCACAGTAGAGGGTTACTTTGTGTTGTTGTATAAGCGTAACAAATGGCAAGAAATGAAGTTGATGGACTTATGCATAAAAGATAAAGGTTAAACCTAAACTTGAAGTGGTCAAGATTGTCGTGATTAGAAAGAAATCCTCCATCTTATTTCTTCCAATGAAATAGGAAGAGAATGGGGATGATTCATCCATGTGTACGTGGCACGGTGGATCCCAAAACGTCAATCTGGTGGATTGTCACCCTTCTGAACATATTCTATAGACATAGTGACAAGGGTGCGAAATGATTAATTAATTACAAGCCATGTAGGCGCTTTTAACTCAGGCAGGAGTGAGTAACTTCAATCCAGCTATGATAGTAATAATCCAATATCATAGTGTGACATGTCTCTTGTCTGCTTTTTGTTGAATTGGACAATATTTAGAATTAAATTTCAGCATTCAGTAAAGTATTGATATTTCAGAACATATAACTATCATTAAAAATATTAGAATTAATCATTATGAATACTGGATTGCTCCTACTGTTCAACCGAATGTTTTTATTTTATTTTTATTACTGGTGACAAAGTTGGAGATCTAGAAAAAAATGACAACAGGCTAAGATTTCCTTTAGCCTTCCTCCGTTTCAATTCAGTGCGACAAGGAGAAGGAGAATAAAAAAATCACTTTTAGTGACGCTTTTAGTGAGGGAGTGTTTGCTCAAAAGGGATGGGACAAAAATAAAATAAAAAATATCTCGATAAATAAAAGAACGAATGACTTTTTTAAGCAACGACATTTTTTTAGCCTTTTTCTTTGGTGTTATTTCAATGATGTCCATTGAAAACCTTCCGACTGTACCGAACTGAAAATTAAGTTTTTTTTTCTTCCTTAAATTAACGGACAACGAGCAACAATGACAATTCGTTCAAGTCGAGGATGAATCTCATAGCACTCAACTGTGCAAAACATCTCGGGGAATGATTTTCATTCTAACATGATTAGTCGGCGTCACTGGAGCTATTATAACTTACATTTCGTGCGTGGTCGTCTGTTGGCACCATATTCTAAGCAACCGTTGCTACCACAGATGACGTAATGAAAACAGACAAGGATCGGCCTAGCGAATATAATATCATTTGAAATTTTGTCGGAAATTTGGGCAGGTGGTATTATCATTCAATGATATCTTGGGAATGTTATCGAGATTTATGTGTTTTTTTAATTAATTCTATAGTTGAGTGTGTGGTTGTATATACATATATATATATATATATATATATATATATATATATGTGTGTGTGTGTGTGTGTGTGTGTGTGTGTGTGTGTGTGTGTGTCTTTGTGCATATATATATATATATATATATATATATATATATATCGATTGTTTAATTACTTAGCTTCTGGTCTTAATAAGATTAGACCAGTGTACATTCGTATTAAAAAGTGTTCAATACAATTATATTGTCGAACTTTTGAATATTTTCCATTTGTAAATGAGTTATTACGCAACCTAGGTTGTCTTAAGGCGATTTACAAATGGCCTGATGATACCACTCATGGTAGAAACCTAGGTCGTGTAATAACTCGTTTACAAATTGAATATATATATATATATATATATATATATATATATGTGTGTGTGTGTGTGTGTGTGTGTGTGTGTGTGTGTGTGAACAGGCTTTAAAAACTTTAAAAGGCGTCTTCACTTACTCCCAATTATGTGACGTACAATTTTACGATTCTATGTTTCAATTTACAGTTGATTATCCCAAAGTCAAATTATCCAAATTAAAATTAATATGGAATTAGTTAAGTGCCATACGTGATACACACTTTGGGCGATCATGTCTCGAATGAGACATATCTGACTGGGCAGAATATTATCCCGCAGTAGGTTGTCATTGCTTTCTGCAGTAGTCTGGTTGCCAGCCAAGGCTATATAACCCAATATGTCCTATTATTTAACACATAACTGGAGGGAAAAGACGGATTAATACCTTTCCCAAGGGTATTTGTGCGTAAGTGAATGCAAGGAATTCAACTGAAATTGGAACTCGACTCCCGATTTGTCGCTCCGAGTCGATATCCACTGCACCACAACTCATATGTCTAATTTCCCAAATCAAAGCTGACTTTGCTAGACACTATATTGATGACGCGCATGATCGCCAGAAATATCAAAACTATTTATGGAAAGCCACATCAACTGAATACTTTCAAGAATGGAAAGCAAATGTTAATCAAAGAGAAAATGCTAACAAAATCAATATGGTATTATTTGAGCTTAGCACACTGATGCCCCTCCAAAAGAATTTACTCAAGCATCCACACTGGCAACAAGGTCCCACCCTTTTACAGTTAAATCAACTAAATGCACCCACCACTTCTACTCCGTCAGCTTCCTTTCTCGCACTTCCCGCCTGTGGAACTCCCTTTCGTATACTTGCTTCCCTGACGGCTACATTTTCCAAGAATTTAAATGCAACGTCATTTCCCATCACTTGTCCACTTGACTCTTGTTCTTCTTTCGTCCTTTCTCCGTCAACTCGTGTATCTTGTTCGTTTCCTTTCTGACTTTACCCTCCCAACTGTATTTACACTGGTATTCCTATCCTTATCTTGCTTTTTCTCTGACACTCCCAGTAACTTATTTGTCTTTCCCTTCGCTCTCCTCCTGCTTAAACTTTCACTCGTCTTTCATGTAGCCCCCTGCGCACCGGTGGCGGGCGATACCGCCTTGCTTGGGATGAAACGATTAAAAACAAAAACAGGTTATGAAACAAAACAAAACGTTAAAAAGGATGTGCAAAGCAACATTTGAATGTACGGTAAAAGTTAGCGGAAAGCAACCAATTTCCCTTATATAAGGGAAATTGTTTGATTTCCGCTAACTTTTATCGTACTTTCAAATGTTATATATATATATATATATATGAGAAAGTGAAAACAAGTAGATTAAAACCCATTGTTCAAGCATTTACTTTTCTAAAGAGTGGTTTATAAAAGCATTATATCAATACAATAAAAATCCCGTTTCAGAACAATATATTAATAAATGTACATATATCCTATATATATTAATAAATAAACGTATTATCCTACGATTTAGGTACGACACAAAGCTCACTGCATTATGCAATTATCAGGTGCATGAAATGAACTGAATTTGAATGAGGCTTTACCGATTACAAACACTTCATTCAAATCGATAAACGTCCTGATGATTGCATGGCGCAAGAAACACAGAGTTGTGCTAAACACGTACATTTATAAAGACAAGAAAAAAAACTTTTATTACTGAATGTGTTGGTAACAGATGCATTTCATTGTTTATTTAAATTGTCTTTACAAATATACTTTATTTATATTAGAATATTTTTAAACACACGCACACATACATATTTAAATACATGTTTTGTAATAGCTAAATTGGATAACACGTGTAACTCGAAGAGAAAATAGCGACACAGTGATGTTGATATTCTCCACTTCTTCAAACAAAAGGGCAGGAAGGAAAACCCCATCAGTATTGAATGGAGCAATAAAAGTTTCTGAACTTAGGAAAATTATTTTACTGAAAACGAAACTGCTTTTAATAAATTTCAGCGGAGAGTAATATTGTCTTCTCGGTAAATTAACGCCAAATATTTCCTAATAAGAAAACGGGTTATATACCTATTAATGAGGAGGAAAACAAATACTAAATTCTGAATCCCGCTAGATGGCGTGGGGGTGAAGAAGAGTGTAACTCGAGTAGCGCTGGTTACAACATTGATTTCTATATCGAGAATATTCTTCAAAAAAACATTTATTCGAATTGTATATTATTTCCACTGTGGTGCAGTGAATATTGGCTCGAAACGAGAAATTAGGGAGCCGAGTTCAAACTCCAGTTGAATTCCTTGCATTCATTTACGCACAAATACGCTTAGAAAATGTAATAATCCGTTTTGTTTCTGTCAAGTTATGGGTTAAATAACAGAACAGATTAGGTTATATAGACTTGGCAGGCAACCAATCTACCGCAGAAAGTAATGGCAACCTACTGCAGGATGATTTTCTACTCAATCAGTCATGTCTCTTTCGAGACATGATCGCCAAAGCTTGTAATATGTATGGCACTTACCAGACTGAACATAATATTTAGTAAATAAGTACAGCTTCTACTGGGCATAAAATAGGGGGATCTGTTTTTGTTGTCATTAAACAATAAATTGATCCCCAACTAATTTCTACTTATCAATTCAATAATATAATATAATCCATTTTTTATTCCTCCAGCTATGGGTTGAATAGAAGGACATATTGGATTCTATAGCCTTGGTGGGCAAACAGTCTACTGCAGAAAGAAATGGCAAGACTAAACTATCGCCTGGTTCACACTCCACCCACGTCTATTTAACGGGTGAAGAGGCTCATCCCCTGTTTCCTGTTTAGGATGTGGTTTCCGGCTTTCTCGTTCCCAATCTTTTCACGCTTACGTAGCCCCCTGCACATCAGTGGCGTTACCGCCTTACTCGGGGTGATATGATTAAAAAAACCTACTGCGGGAAAATCTTCTGCCCAGTCAGTAATGTCTTATTCGATACATTTTCGCTCAAGTATGGCATATGTCTGGCTGACTGACAGATTCTACTGGGCTTAAAATAGGGGGATCTGTTTTTTGTTGTCATGAAGTAATAAACTAATTAATTAATAATCTAATTAATACTGATTAATTCAATAATATAATATAATCCATCTCCTGTCACTACCAACATGCTCGCACAAGAGTTAAAAACGTACAGTAAATAACTGACTGATATTATTTGATTGAAAATCAATCGAAAGGACAATTATATTAAATGATAATTATTCGGAATCCCTATGTTAAAAATGTGTATATGGTCTTGCTTTGAGAGTCCATACTGATATACGTAGAACTAATAACACCCTTGAAAGATCGCATAGGTATTTTACAGCAGAAAGCATCATCTCATTAGTTCACTATATAGAAATTCTCAGATGCTCTTAAAAGAGGATGAAACTTGTGAGGAAGATCAGATGACAAAATAAGAACAGAGTCAAGAAATACTGCGACGTAAACAGAAAATTTCAAAAATTAGTGGCATCTTTTAAAGAGTTCAGTAGTTGACTATTTAGTGCAGTATCATATAAATTAATGCTATAAGGATTTTTTCTGAGGAAATCAATTTATTAATGACCAGCAGTATAGCCCGACGTTGCTCGGATGTAATGAAAGCTTTAAAAGTAATCCATAGTCCTGGAGCTCAGACGATTTGGACGTTGGCTCGAAAGACTAAAAAGCAATAGTTGTTTCCATTTAAAGCGAAACCGTAGACTGAAAGAAAAATGAATGGCTGTGAGTCAAATTTTGATTTTTGGTATCGATATCAAATAAGTTTTTTTCGTCGTAAACTGAATTTTAAGGCTAAATAAATCCTCTGAGTAAATCGTATCATGGCTGAGATTAAGAACTACAATTATACCTACCTAGAGTCAAACCCGAAGCAAAACCTAAAAGAAAAGGACAGAAAAAAAAATACAGACATACAGACAAACAGACACACACACAAACATCTTGACTTGACTTAATTATATATATATATATATATATATATATATATATATATATATATATATTATCGATTTTCTTTACTATTATAAGAACTGCAACCTTGAAACTTCTGATTGTCGCTTCTTATGTCTTTTTCTATGAGTGTATCAAATTTGATTAAAATCGGACCACTCCTTCTATAACCCGATTTTTTCGATTATCGATTTTCGATATTTATCGGGGGTACCTCGACACAAAACTTTGCTAAGAACACACGCAAACGCTTATAGTACAACTGTGTAAATTTTCAAGAAAATCGCTTCAGCCGTTTCGGAGTCTATATGTAACGGACACACACAGACACGGACACATACACACACACAGACAAAGTTCCATTTATAAATAAGTTTACATATTTGTATTTTGAATAATTATCCTTTGGGTATTTCCTATTTAAATTTTTATTGCAATAAAGAATTTTGCTTTTCGACCAATTATCATTTAGTATAATTAAACTTTCGATTAATTTATATTCAAACAATTTTACAATTCATATATATGTTTTTTGAATAATTGTTCTTGAACAATGATTTTCGAAGCATTTTTGCACAATCATTATTTTTGTTTATGAGTTTGAATCAAATATACATTACACATGGATTAGAATTCGACAGAATAGGGAATGTACTGAACGTTTGTAAATCTAAGACATTTCACTTTTATTAAAGATTCATCAGAGAATGAAATATAGAGTACGAAATTAAAATTCCTCTATTTTCATTTGTTGTGTCGTTTGTTTTTATTGTTTAAACGGACCTCATGTGTAGACCTCGCATGGAGTTATCAAGCAGCGTTCGTGTGTATAATTCACTTAATAATTTTTTTCTATGTGTGACTCGAGTGCTAATGTATATATATATATATATATATATATATATATATGATTGTAGGGAAGAGGACATATATAGAAGAAATTATGTACATATTCTAAAACATAATTTATAATATATATATATATATATATATATATATATATATATATATGCTTAACGTTATAATTCTTTTAGGGAAATACATATTAAAATATATTGACGATAATAACAACATGCGTATAAATATCACCATTTAATACTCAGATCATTAAATTGTTTTCAATTTTAAATTCTTACATTTATTTGTTATTATGCATACACTATCTCTATTTATCTCTCTCCCTCCCTCTCTCTCTCTTTTTCTTTCTCTCTCTCTCTCTCTCTCTCTATATATATATATATATATATATATGAATGCGTGTATGTATGAGGGTACACACTGTGCAACTATTTAGACGTACTGTATGAATCTTAACGCGCACAGATGAAAAGATACTCCAAGTGTCTTATCGCCTTTTCACGAGAGCGCTATACTCATTGGTTTCCCATCAACCAATAGACAGCTGCGCATTCAACTCCCTTTCTTAAAGCTAATGTCCGTCTCTACTTCTCTTCGTCCCGCATTTTTACTCAGTTAACCATCCTTATTTCCGGCCTAACATCTCGAATGTACTTAAATAACCACTTATAATATCAGACATGACATTGAACAATTACGAACAAAATGTGATGATGAAGAGTAAATGTTCTGGGGAAAAACTAAAACTAGACACGACGTAGGAAGAGTATGAAAAACTACAATAATACTCAGTTTGGGCAACGTTTTAGAGTTTTACATTAATTGAACTGTTTTGTTTTTATTATCGTTGTTGCCCTATTGACGACGTTTCGGCCATTGTACACTCCTTGTCAAATGCTTGAAATTTCGAACTGAATCCTTTATTTCAGAATATCCTTCTCGTTCTGTGTGCCATGATACTTTCGGATGTCATTTACTTAACTCCCTTTAATTCAACTCTTTATCACTGCTGTAGTCAGGTATTGAACTCACATCTCTGTGTGTCAAGTCGCTGAATATAACGAAAGATTTTATCTACTGAAACATGTAGACACACCAGTGTAGGAATTTTTAGGTCTTTTCAACCTCATGTGTCAGAAATATGATTTTTTACTAGAGCTCATATTGCAATCTTAGAAGCCAATGAATTTCACACACACGCGCGCGCGCACACATACACACACACACGCATGATTGAGCACTCTGGAAGAATAGTAGATTTTGAAAAGCAGTAGCTACTCTAGCATATACGCATCGTTCATTCAGCAATGAATTAGAACACTCTCAGCTACTGGGCGTGTAAAATGATAATATCCACGCTAAAAAGTCTACCTCCTTCTACCGAGCGCCCATAGTTCAGAGGTAGAATCGCCGACTGACGCCAACTCGGTCGGGTTTCAATCCTGATTAAAAAGCAATCGGATGTCTAACCGTACTGATGAACTGTGATACAGCAAAACAGATCTGTCTGCGGATGACCATATATATATATATATATATATATATATATATATATATATATATATTCGCGCGACGAGGTCTAGTCATTTTCTTAATTATGACAATAAACTACACCCTGCAGCAATGATTCAGAGCCGGAGGTTTTGAGGATCTTGGGACGGTTTCTAAATGTTTTTTGTTGCCAGTTCCATGCTAACCCGGTGCGGTAGCACATGTTAGGATCCCAACATGGGGCAAATAGATTATTTTTTAAACTGGCAATGAAAGTATGTAAATATATTTTCATACTACAAAATTACGTGGAGTATATTTCAGAGTAAAAAAAAATTACAGCTTTAAATTAAAAAAAATTCAGCAATATATTGAAATAAAGAAAATTACCAGAAATAAATTTCAAAATATATATTACCACCATTGCATATAAAAATAATACTAAAAATATTTTTGAAATGAAAGAAAATATTTCCAGCAATAAATCTTATCAAAAAGTAAAAACTTAACAGGTATACCATTTTTGTAATACAATCTTGTTGGCTTACGGCCTATCATGTTGAATAAACCGGTTCTCGCTCGATCACCGAAGTTAAGGAACGTTGAGCCTGATCAGTACTTATATGGGTGACCGCTGGGGAATACCAGGTGCTGTAAGCGTATAGTGACGGATGTGCGTTGTGGTGCAGTGGATATAGGCTCGGAAGGAGAAATCGGTGAGCCGAGTTCGAGTTCTAGTTGAATACCCTGCATTCACTTAAGCACTGGTACCCTTGGGAAAGGTATTAATCCATCCATTCCCTCCAGTTATGGGTTAAATAACAAGGGTAGGACTTGGGGACCCTGCTCTTAAAAACAAATCTCAATGAATCTTGATACTCGAAAAGAAAAAGAAGTATTACTAGACACAAAACTTATATAATAAAATAAAATAACCTTACTTACAAAAAAATCATTGGTTATGACCTTAAATGATCCCATAAGGATCGATAGGTCGTTAAACTTCCAAACAAACAATTTTGTTATATATATATCAAAAGTCAGAAAATCTAAGCAAGAGACAACAACCGACCACGTTTTCGTTTAACGGCTCGTCAGGGAAATTGGCTTCAATTTCCCTGACGAGCCGTTTGCTCTACTTTCGTACTGAGCGCTTTAGTGTTAGGGTTTTCGTCTTAGGGTTTTTTCTTTCTTATGAATGCTTGACTTTTTGTTCATGTACTACGTTTGTTTCTTTTTTTGCTTCCCCTTATTTTCCCTCCGAGTTTGTTCTCGGTGGTTTATACAAGACGATTTAAATTATAGCTTGATTAAAACTAGTTTTGATAGAATTAGTTCTCTTACTATTGGTATTGTTGTTGCTATGGTTATTATTATTATTATTATTATTATTATATACATCTCTCTCTCTCTATATATATATATATATATGTGTGTGCGTGTGTGTGTGTGTGTGTGTGTGTGTGTGTGTGTGTGTGTGTGTGTGTGTGTGTGTGTGTGTGTGTGTGTGTGTGCAAAGGTTTGTCATTTAGCTAACTGAAACTTGAATTGCTGGTACATCTATATACCAATTCAATATCAGAAAAAATTAAGCTGCTATTTATTTTTGTAAAAGATTTACTAATGTCCTGAAGAAAATAAAATTTCGGCATTGCATTCATCAGGAGTTGATATGCCGCTAAACCACAAAGTTATCAAATTCAACATTTACATGAAAAATGGTTACATGCACCTTTTGAATTAATGCTAACCTTTACTACTCTTGCACTTCACGCTTGGGTAACACACTTTCTGATACTTACTTTTCAGTTCAACAAAAATGGTAAAGTTTATCTTCAGTCTTAATTCTTTATTTTGATCCCTCCTTAAATTTTATTCACATATTTTCTCACGCCTTGAAAGTCTTTGAGACTTAGGGGATTTCATGCCTTGCTTAGGGTGAAATGATATATGTAACTCTGTAGAATAATGATACAGATATAGCTTCAATGTATGGTATATTTATGAGATAAAGTGATCGATATCAGTGATAGAGCGTATGCTAATATATAAATAGAAATTAGGGACAACACACAGTGGCAACAGTCTGTTTCTTCCTTAAACGCAATCATCAGATCAGAGCCTTTAAGCTTTATGCATTAATGTTTAAGCATTAAACAAACAGTAACCGTTGGAGGGGGACCACTTTGAAACCGATTTAGACTTTTATATAGACATTTTTTATTTTTATATTTTCGAACATAGCAAAAGTGATCCATGCTTAAAATTATATTCTTGCTAGATAGCTACAATTTCCAAGATTTTCAGTGCAACGCCAATTGACATCTTTTATTTTCTTGACTGCCATCTTTCTCTTATCCGATCCCCGACTCCCTCTGTATCTTGTTCTTTATCCTTTTTGCTCTACTCCCACGTAACTCTCCTCACACCAGTATTCCCATTCTTTTCTTATTCATTCTCTGACACCCTCTCACGTTTGTTTCTCTTTCTTTTCGCTCTCTGCTGATGTTGTAACCCTATTTTCAGACGGATGGTATTAATTTTGGGTGATTATCAGGATAAGAAGAGATTTCTCTAAAAATTGGAGGGCACAATTATTTTTGTCGGGTAAAGCAGCCGAACTGATAAAAAGTGGAAAATACAGATTCGCGGATTCACTGGGTGCTGAATTGATTTTGTGGGAAGAAGCAAGCGAATTTAGTTACCAAAGTGTAGTCAAAATATTGTCAAATGAGTTTTGGCGGTATGTTACCCTATGTCAAATTACGGCTTTGAGGATTTCCTTTTAACTGATTACCAGGATAGCTGATAGGAACAGGCAAACAATAAAAGTTTGACAAGACTCAGCCAGGGGTCGTGTTATCATGTAACCCGCTCCGCACCAGTGGTAATACTGTCTTACTTGGGGTAAAATGATTATTTTAAAAAATCGTTTATATTCTTGAAACTTACATTCACGTTTGTTTTCTTAAGGTTTAAATATACCTGAGTTCTTAACATTAAATATCTACTTATGATACAAAATATATACGATATGATATACAGAGAAATATGTATGTGTTGACATGTGTGGAGATGTGTGTATGCGTAACCGTGTGCAGAACTAAGCACATGCGATTGCTAGCCCCCTCAATATATTATTTCTTTCTAATTTCAAAGATTTTACTTCCCACCTTACAATTTCTCACAATTTATCTTCATATTTTTCTCTCATTTATGTCTTCCTCTTCGTAAATTCGTAACGCTTTATTTCCATTGATGCTAATCTTTTGCTCTATTTTTGTGCCATTTTTTAAAATTTCTCCTTTATTAATTTTATTCTTAGTTTTCTCTTGCATTGACATTTGTTCCAGATCTTAACCAGGAATCTAAGGTCAGAAACAGCTTTTTTCTACTCATCACTTTTACAAAAAACTAGAGAAAACCTAAATCGCACATTCTACACAAATAAAGCACTTCGTATTGTGTGAGCTGTAATTGCAATTAAAATCTTTTGGATTTCTTTAAAGCATGGGCTACCAGAGATCTCATCAATGAATATATTGGACCCATTTCCAATCAGTCCCAGTGCTTCTACATCAAATGGATCTATTGATTTCCTCATGTGCTACATTTTGAGATTTCTATTTCAAAATCGTTTTATATCTATAGTTTTTATTATCTTCAAAGATACATTACAATCTGCAGGGACTTACACATCACCAAGAAAACACATTGTATTTTTGTGCTCTTTGTTAACAATGACTGGGCGATTAACTTTGTTTTGTCTATGGGAATTGCAAAATCTCATGAATTATTATTATAAATATTATTGAGTTTTGTCTATTTTAATTTTTCCTAATTTTGCTTTTAATTTTCATGAAATCTTTACTGATTTTATAACTTTAATTTTCGCCTATTTCTTTCTTCAAGTGTTTTTATCTTTAGTTTTCTGCTTTTGCCTTATATTTGTTATTTGTTTCTTATACGTAAAATTTCTCTTGTGATTTTCACGTTTATTTTCTTTCCTTTTTCCAGTAATATTTTTCTTTTAACATTTAAGCATTGCTTTACTCGTTTTTAAAATCTCTTCTCGGTTTTGTCTTTCTTCATTCCTTTTTTATTCTTTTTTCCTGTATCATTTTCTCTTTACATTATCAAACTTTCTCCTGCTTATGCTTTCTTTTTCTTGGTTCGGACGGAAAAATACTCAAAACGTTCTTTATTTGTTTATCAGAACGCAGTAATTGGCTCTTAGTGTCGACAAGGGTAACGTCTAACTTGAACTAGTCTAGAAAAATGCTCTTCCTTTTAGAGTTAACAAGACCAACGCGATAATAACGTAGAAAAGCAAATCCAACTTCAACGCAGGAGTTATATTTTGATGACCTATCGTTCAAATGGTTTAAATCACGCAAAGACGGAAATGTACAAGCACACACACACACACACACACACACACACACACACACACACACACACACACGCACGCACGCACACACACGCACACACACACACACATGCACACACACACACACATACATACATACATACATACATACATACAAGTATACGTATATGTATATCGATATGTTTCCATGAATGTCTTTTAAACATGGGAAAAGTGTTTTTTTTTCTAGATCGTTTTTAAAGAGCATTGTTGAAGAAGTGAGTGTGTGTATGTGGACAATAATAATTTCTACTGCCTTTCAGATAGAGCAGCTCAATTTTTGCCTGAGACACTCACCCCGGGTTGTGAAAACGCACGCACGCAAACCAACACAACCACAAACATGTCTATATGGTTCTAATAGACACAGCAAAAGTAACATCAAGATTCAATTTCTCTATCGCATTTTATATGCAAATATATGTTACCCTATATATAACATACACAGAGTTATGTGTAGCCTCGATTAATTACGCATTCCTTTAATACTTCACCCACTCCCACATTCTGTGGCACTTTTCCTGCTTTTCCTATTTTGTCTAACCTCTCTCACACACACACCTAACCCCGACACATATACACACGTACAGACACATGCACACAGAGGCATGAATGTTTTGATTATTAGGAATATATATACTTAAATAATATATATTATTTATACACATATAATTGTCATTACTATCTCTCTCTCTCTCTCTCTCTCTCTCTCTCTCTCGATATAGACATATATAGCATTGAATTATAATGGTGCTTAGGGCGAAATTGCTGATTTTTAGATAGGCATTTTTGGTAAGCATGTATCTTATCAGAAAGTGCTCGATATCATCACAGACCGTTAATAGAAATAATGCAGATATGTATTTCACTCAACTGAATTGTGTTGTTGCAGTCATGACGACTACAAATAAACTGCAAGAAAACCGAATGCATGGTCATCACCAAAAAGAGCGACCCAAAATGAAAAATCCGGGTGGGGGATAATAAAATCAAGCAGGTGCAAACATTTAAATACCTGGAAAGTGTTCTAAATGAAGATAGAGACATATGACGATAGAGAGACATAGAAAACCACGATTGCTTACGGCCTGAAAGTACAGGGCACATAGAAGAAGAAGACGAAAAACTATCTATATAATAATGATACAATTATAGCTTTAATGTATGCTATATTGATTTATTGATATGCTGCTAAACCAAAAAGTTATCAAATTCATCATTTTACATGAAAAATGGTCATATGCAACGGTTAAATTTATGCTAATATTTACTTCTCTTGTACTCTTGAGGGTTTGTTTTTCGTGAGCGGAGTGTTGACAAAAAGATTCCTCCACGTAGCACTGAAGTCGGTGTGCTGCATATAAATCGGTTAAGTGACAATTTTCATAAAACTATTAATGCTGAATCACTGATATCGAGCTGCTCATTTCACAGAGAGTCTAAGTGAAATATCTTTTTTTCTGGCATTCTATTACTGACATCATTACTGGCATTATTCTATCATTATCATCGCACGATAGTTTCCACTTCGGCTATAATGCGTGACTCTTCAGAAACGAATTGAGTTCTCTCGGTGACTGGCGTCTGTATACACTGCTTACATACAAGACGTTAAAATTTCCCTGCTCTAACCCCATGCGACGATGGCTTAGGGAGTAGAGACCTCGACTGACACCAAATAGGTCGAGTTTCTATCCCGGCCAGAAGCAAGTGGATATATCTAGCCACACTGATGAGCTGTGATACAGCGAAACGGGCTTGTATGTGGAGGACTAATATATATATATATTGTGTATTTTGGCAGCATTAATGCAGGTTTCATTGAATAATATAGACATTTTCAATCGGATCAGGAACCACAACGCCACCATTTTGTCACTGTCTGCGGCCATCCGCCACGGTAGGGATAGAATTGTCTCTTCAATTTAATTCTCTTTATTGTTAATAACTTAAACGTTCTTGTTTACTTTGTGTTATAATTTAATCTTTGATAAAGGCTTATGTGAGCCGAAAACTTAGACCTGATAAAAAAAAATCAACAATTAGTGTGATTTTTTCTTGTCTTTCAACGATATCACCATCAAGTATATCAGACGGTACGAACTGACTGATCCTACACAATATTAATAGACAAAACTTGTATATATTATTCAATAAAACCTGCATTAATACATATATACATATATATATATATATATATATATATTAATATATATATATTATATATATATATATATATATATATATATATATATATATATATATGTGTGTGTGTGTGTGGTAATTATTATTATAATAATAAAAGTATACAGCAACTCAAAAGTTACAACGTTTTGGTGTTAAAACACGATCATCAGGAAGAAAAATGTGGGTATTTTTTTATATATAGATAAAGAGATTTAATACACACACACACACAAGAAGAAAAATGAGGAAAGGAATTGCCATATTTTATGGTCTACTATTGTATTGATCACATTTTAAAGTAACTATCTAAAAGTGGAATGCACTTCTATTAGTAAACATTATTTATATATATGAACGCAGCATTGAAATTTCATTGTCTGTTAATGATGAACATAGTAGTAGGTAGTATAGCGAAACTTCATTTGTGTAACCGACCCTCTGTGTGTGTCCATTGCTAGTGAATTGGTTTAAAACTATGCTCTGTAAATAACTATAAACGCAACTTTCGAAATCCAAATTCCAACTGTTCATCCCGTTTTCTGAGATGTTAGCACTAATTAAAATTATTCATGTTATTCTTCACACCAGTCAACTTTATTTTTAAAAGCCACCCTTAGTTATTTGCAGGCCAACTCAAGTCCAGCATATGGCCTCACTTAAGAAAGTGCCAACGAGACTTGAAATTACTCTCCGTAGCACGCATGTCTAATTCGCTAAACATTGTCCTGTGGCAGGTGCTTATCGCGTTTTCAGTTGTTATGCGCAAGCGATAGTTTCTCAGTTTTGATTATTTTATCAAATGCTGAAGCTGATATGCAGATGTCACAATCTTCTAAGTTGCCGACATTTTGTTTTTCGTTTAGTGTCAATATTTATTCCCACCTCGTTGAAGAAATAGAAAAACATTAGGTTTTCAATTTGGATCCAACTTCCTAGTTTGCTCCTTTTCCTAAAAAAAATCTAAATGTTTGGATTGCCTCCGATCACGTTATCTTCAGATCGCAAAACCGGACATCATTCTTTCTATGGAATCTCTTTCTGTAGTTTTAATATCAGATAGTATGTAAAAAACAAATATTTGTCATTTTAGCGCGTGACTTTGGTAATATTTCAAAACTAAGTTAAAAGGGGAGTCTCCCTTGTTTGTCTTGATAGAGTTCATCTGTACTTACGCGACCTTGTGGATGATAAATTAGCTTCCTCACTACAATCCCTTTCCCCACAGTGAAAACGTTGCGACACTCTCACTGCTCTATTTCCATAGCATGTGTTCTAACAAGCTATATTCTTTAGTCTAACCACCAGTGACCTTTAAAACTGGGAGTCTGTACGCCATGTCCATAAGGCTGAATTATCCGCATTCCCTTAGTATTCCTATAGTAAGAAGCTCCATTCGAATTTACTTCTCAAGAAATACAATGGGATTTTTTTCTAAATCATGAAACCCTTGAAATCTTCAAGTGTAGGGTAAACCGTTATATTTTTTACAATGTTTTGTGGTCTTCCTTTCTTACGGTCATACTAAAAACACTGCATTTCTGTACCTTGATTGACTCGTGGCGCTTGATTAGGGTGAAAATAAAAATAAAATAAAAAAACATCTTAAAATCATCACATAGTTATTGTTGTGATTAATAGTTTGCCTAAAGGAAACATTTGACATTTATTAAATGTATTGCTAATATTATTCTTAAGTAAGTTATATAAAATCATTTTCACCAAAACTAATTTCAGTGGTCCTGGGCTTGACGTCAAACTGCATCCGGCAGCAAGGCCTCTAATTGGGTGGTTGTGAGGAGTATGGAACCATCTCTTAATTGCTGATGTTCTCAGGTTTACTCTGACCCGGTGTGGTAGTACCTGTTAGAATCTCAGCTATGGGCAAATAGTTAACCCTCAAACTGAGGTCAAAACAATATTAAAGTATAAAAATATACTTTTATAGAAAAAGATACATTTTTTAAGGAAAAATATTGACAACAATACATTTTTGATGAAAAAATTATTACCATAACACCTTTTTGAAGGAAAAAATATATTTTCAGCAAAATATTTTTTAATAAAAATCTAGAAGACATTTTTTTGTTTTCTAAAATAAAAAAGAATAAAATAAAAGAAATTAATTAAAATCTAAATCAACCTTCTCATTATAACCGAACATTTAAAAAAAACCTAAAACCCCCACCTTTTGGGCTTTAAATAACTCACAGAGATTGATATGCCGTTAAACAAAACTCAAACTCAAACTAATTTCAGGAAATTATTTTTTTTCAAGTCGACTGTCTATTAACTTTTTAGTACTGATTGGAGTCTCTTTGTAATCTTTTTATTTAAGGCAGTGTGAATATTTAATTTTTTGTTTCTATTATATATTTTCCTCTTCTTTTTATATGAGCTGCCTATTTTCTGTTGATGTATCGGATAGAATAGTTCAAATGATAGAGTCTTTGATAATTGCTACAGCTACAGTGATTCTGCAGAGGAATTCTTGTCTAAAGGGTGTTTTGCAAGATCGCTTTTTTAAAGATATTTTGAAATTTGTGGTATACCTATCTACATACAGAAATCAGATGTTCCTATTCTTTTAACTACGCGGACACTACTGAAGTAAATACCGAGTTATTATACTGATTAGCAGTCGTTGCTCTCTCTCTCTCAGGAGGAACCAAGTCGGGGCTCCGCCGAAAGGTAGAAACTCATCTGGGGTGAATAGACAAGAGTCCAACCCACTCTTAATCAGGGCCTAAGAGATATGTTTGGCTGAACTTTAGGGATAAGAATCCTTCTTTAATGTCGCATCCTTGGTGAGTAGGTAGTAAATACTAAGAGTAATTATACTGACTAGCAGCTGTTGCCCTCTGTCTTTCTCCCTACCTCCGGGCAGGAAGAATCAAGATGGAGCTCCACCGAATGGTAGAACTCCGTCTCGGAAATCGACAGTAGCCATGTCTTGGCATTGTGTAGGGTCAACGGGATATTTTTGGCCGAGGTTAAGGGCGCGGGGAAATCACTTTCAAATCGCCTTGTGCCGCATTACGTCTATATGTGGAGGTCGATAAATACAGAGTAACTATACCGATTAGCGGTTCACTAACAGTGTATCTTCTTCCCGCAGCGTGCGAGTCTTATACTTGTTGATATACTATTATTCTCAACCTCTGTTTTGGTGATTACTCACGCAGTACCCTTTTGGGCTTACACAAAAATTTAATTTTCTTTTTTAAATTATTTTGTTATTTTTAATAAAAAATTGTTATATCCAGCTGTCGATACATTTCAGATAGAGTTGGATACCATGTGAGTGCCTCGATCTGATGATATTGTTTGAGAATAAGTCATTATTATTTTTTTTTTTTTGTAGCTGCTTGTAGAGTGGGAAAAAAGACCTCATTGCACAACCTATTCAGTTTTTAATTTAATTTATCTCCTATAAGTGATCAAGACAACGAAGTACTTTTTAATTCTATATTTGGAATTTTTATTATGGAATCGGTGTATGTTCTATGAAAACTCTCCTAAAGTTAACGAGATTGGATAATCTGAATCTTTATTTGAAAGCATCATTTAGCGATTAACACTTGTTATTATAATAAACAACTCAGTAACAGTTTTCCGTTTTATATGTAGTTGTCAAGATGACATTAGCTCTTTCATATGGAGTTTTTTCTAAACACATATTTTCTGCTAGTAAGAAAAAATACAATTCTTTTTAACTTTTTGTCAAAACGAAAGTGATAAGTATACGGGGGTGGGAGACAACTAAATAGCCAGTATGTGACGCGAAGGCCGCTAAGGGACAGAAAGAAAGATAAAATCAAACAGCCGAGGAGGAAAGAGAAACAGAGAAACAAAGAATCCAACAACCAGAGAAATTTCTGCTAAATTAAAAAGAAAACCAAACGACCAATTAAACAAGAAAACAAATTTAAAATAAAGCAAAACATGACTTACTTTTAACAATATTTTAAAGAAAGTTGAGAGAACTTGTTTTTTACACTGAAACCTCTAACTGAAATACGTGAATATTAATACAAATCTATCGAATCCACCCTGTTGCAATTGTGAAAAACAGTGGAATTAATAATTACCCCAGAGAGACAATTATATTAATTTTAGAATTTACCATATTTCAAATTTCAGTGGTGATAGTTATAAAAAACGGTATCATCAGCTTACGAACATTAACATTTATTGAAAGAACATAAAGTATAGATACGTCCATTTTGTTTGCTTACGTTCATTTTACTAGTTATTTATTTCAAAATAACAATATTTTTATTATTTTTTTAAAATCATTTCACCAGAAGCAAGGACGCAAGTGTTAGAGAATATTACTATTCAGAAGAGAAGACAATAAATCAATAAGAATTAGGAAGACAAAATATAGCGATTAAAATTGCATTTAAATTTAGTCAGATCAAAGTTGAATTGGAAACAGGAAGCCAAACGCGAGGCCGACAAGTGAGAGGCACGATGGAAGAAACTGTTAGCATAGAACTTACGATCATATCTAGTCATTTTAACTGTAAATTGATGTAATCGTGCAACCAATTTAGATATTATAAAGAATAATTCTTCAGAAGAATTACTTGTAAAAAATGAAGGCTATGTTGCGGATGTTGGAAATTGACAGAAACCGAAATGCCAGATCCAAACGAACAACAATGCAGATTCTTTTTAGATTTTATCAATAATCTCTCTCTCTCTCTCTCTATATATATATATATATAAACACAGGCATACACACAAACACACATACACACACACACACACATATATATATATATATTGTATCGAGGCAGCAAATAATTTTCTAAACATATACTGTTAAATATAAGAGAAAATGAAAGTCTATTATGTTTAATCATGAGCCGTTCTAAACGTCGTATTTTGGCTTTAATTTCTGTTGAAAATAAAGACAAAAATTCTCCAACATTTGGTTAATTTTATATTAATTTGGTTCTAAGCTTTCGGCTCACATGAACCATCTTCAGAGAGGTTATTAAGACGGTAATACACCAGCATCCACCATCACCGACGATTATATTTTGTGTTGACATAAAACTCCGCTAGGTAACGGCAATAGTTACCAAAAGTAACAAACGCAGTTCGCAAATTTGCAATGCGGTTCTATGACGTCACACCGCGTGATAGCGCGAAATGACAACAGAACCATGTATTCAAATGCAATGTAACGTGTTATGTCCGGTTACGGTAATATCTAATGATTTTAACTGTAAAATGATGTAATCGTTCAACTAATTTAGATATCTATCTATCTATCTATCTATCTATCTATCTATCTATCTATATATATATATATATAATAAATTATAGTTCATAACATGTACAAATTACAATTTACTACAAAAGTGTACATTTTGTTTCGATATCGAAAGAACAATGACTCATCAAGTAGTTAATAATGATGTTAATCATCTATGTATCTTTTTCTTTCAGGAACTTGGAGATCATGGCCTTCCACGTCTCCCTATCCCTTGTGGCTTTTAGCACACTTTCTCCTGTAACTCTGCCCACTCGGAAACGTGACCACACTGTAGTGTCCGTCAATATTTCACTCCACTCCTGCCTGACCCATGATACCCAGACAAGTAGAATATCCTACTGCTATCAAAGAGCAGACTGGGATTCGTTCCGAGACTTCCTCTGTGACATCCATTGGAACAAAGTTTTTAGTCTTCCCATCGAAGAATGTGCATCCGAGGTCTCCTGGGTTAAGGCTGGCATCGATGCCTTCATCCCTGCTAGGAAATTCCAGCTTAAATCTCATTAGTCTCCATGGTTCTCACCCGCTTGTTCGGCTGCCATTACCCACCGGAATCATTTCTTCCGACTCTATCGTAACTACGCGTCAGACCAAAACAGGTGCCTTTTCATTTCAGCTCGTAATAAGTGTAAAAGGATACTTAACGAAGCAAAGATGTTGTTTGCAGCCAGAATGAATCAACGCATAGCATGCTCTAAATTCGGCGCTAAAAACTACTGGCGACTCTCTAAAAGAGTACTTAACCAGAGCAAGTCCACAATACCCCCGCTAATCAACAAATTTGAGGTCCTCACCTCCCCAGCAGATAAGGCTGAATGCTTTGCCCGCAAATTCTCGAACAATTCGAATCTGAACTCACCTGGAGTTTTTACACCCGACTTCTCACCTAGAACCGAGGCACAACTGAATGATGTCCACATTACACCTTCGCTTGTCTCTAAGATAATCTTAAAACTTGACCCTCACAAAGCGAGCGGTGGTGACGGAATCCCAACCATAGTCTTAAAGAAATGTGCCCCTGAACTCTCCTCTGTCCTTTCTAAGCTCTACAACCTCTGCCTATCTGCTTCCTGCTTTCCTGCCTGTTGGAAATCTTCCGCTGTAGTTCCTATATTTAAAAACACTGGAGAACCCTCTGACCCTGCAAATTACCGCCCTATCAGCCTTCTTCCGATCTTTGGCAAAATGTTCGAAGCCATTATCAACGCCGAGGTGGTTCAGCATCTCAGAGCACACAGGCTCCTCTCGGACAAGCAATATGGTTTCCGCTTCTACTGCTGATATGCTAACGACCATCACCGAGTACATATACCAGGCACTCGACAGCCCGAACCGTTGCATTGGATATATCTAAGGCGTTCGACAGAGTTTGTCATGCTGGCCTTCTATGTAAACTGCGGAGCTATGGTATAACTGGACATTTGTTTGAACTAATCCAGTCATTCCTCTCTAACCGCACAATGAAGGTGGTATTAAACGGACATGTCTCCCAAAACTACCATACAGACGCAGGTGTTCCCCAAAGCTCCATCTTAGGTCCTACACTCTTCCTGATATACATTAATGATCTCCCTGATTCCATAAGAGCCCAAATAGGTTTGTACGCCGATGACACCTCAATTTACTCTCGCCTCCTCCAAAAATCTGGTGTAGGCGTCAAAGCTAACCTCGCAGCCATATTGGACTGGGGTAAGAAATGGCGGGTAAATTTTAATTCTTCTAAAACGAAGCTACTCTCAATTAACCATCATCGACAATCTCACCTACCTCCCATTAGCATGGACCAGGCTTGCCTCCCAGAGAGTAAAACACTATGCCTCCTTGGTCTCACACTTTCAGCGGACCTCAAATGGAATGACTATATCGAATCCATTGCTAAATCCGCTGCTATGAAAGTCGGTTCTCTGTGTAGGGCCCGGAAGTTTTTTCCGTCTAAATCTGTACTGCACATATATAAATCTACCATCAGGCCGTGCATTGAATACTGTTGCCATATCTGGTCGGGTGCCCCAGTTATTCTCCTCGGGCTTCTCGATAAGATTCAGATGAGGGTCTGTAATGTGATAGATACCGACTTGGCAGACCGCCTGCAGTCTCTCCCCCACCGGCGCGACGTGGCTTCCCTGTGTCTCTTCTATAAATACTTTCACGGCTTCTGCTCCGATGAACTTAGATCACTGGTGCCCCCTAAATACGAATTTGCACGAGATACTAGATTAGTATCTAGATCCCACCCTTTTACAGTGAAACCGATAAAATTCAACCGCAACTTCCCGACTGTGGAATTCCCTTCCACACGATTGTTTCCCCGACGGATACAATCTCCAGGAGTTTAAATGTAAGGTCAATAGACACCTCCTAACACACTAACCTGCTCCCATTCCTCCTGACATTCCCTATGTCTAACCACTCCTTCTCTTTACCTTCCCCTATGTAGCCCCATGCGCAATAGTTGCAGTGGAATGCCTTGCTTGGGGTGAAATGATTAAAAAAAACCCAAAAAACACCCGTCTCTCAGCCCCCGTTCCGTCATCCACCTGCTCAGGCTTTTCAAATATGTTATCCGCTGCTTTCCTCTGTCTCTTTTTCTCTCTATCTCGCCTGTTAGTATCAGGTTCTCCAAGCCCCTTTGCATGTCCCAGGAACTCCAGCTGTCTCTTCCTGATGCTCAGTATTAATTTCCTTTTCGTTTCCATCATTCCCAAAACCTCGTCATTGCTCACATGCTCGGTCCACGACATCTGCAGCATCCTTCTGTAGGACCACATTTCAACTGCTTCAAGTTTTTCCTTCATGTTTGTTGATATTTTCCAACATCCACTGCCACATTGAAGAACTAACATCACATAGCAATCCAGCACTCTCTTCTTTCTCTCCAGCGAAAGTTTCCTGTATCTTAACTCTTTACTCATCTTCTGGAACGCGTCTTTCGCCATGCCAATTCGCCTGTGCATCTCCGTATTGCACTTTCCCTCTTCAGTTATAACACCTCCCACATATTTAAATTTTCGTACCTGCTTGATTTTAACACCCCCCGTACCTGTATTTGGCACTTTGGACTGCTCTTTTTGCTGATGACCATGCATTCGGTTTTATTGCAGTTTATTCGTAATCTCTTCATGTCACTCTCTTCAGCTATCTTCCATAGGAGGTCCTGTAGTTTTTTTCCGTGTCTGTAATCAACACTGTGTCGTCTGCGTATCATATGTTGTTCAGATTGTGACCTCCGATGACAAATCCTGGCATAACATCTAGGGTCCTCAAAATATTCTCACCGTACAAGTTAAAAAGATCCGGTGAATATACACATCCCTGTCTTACATCTTTTTCTATCTTTGTATAAATATTGAATTCTTTACCTGTCCGTATGCAGGCAGTTTGCTGCTAGTAATTGGGGATAGGACTATTTTTCATCGAAATGTCGAAATTCACTATATCTATGTTCAAATTTATTATAATGGCAAAAGTGCTCAACTCAATATAGAAGCAGATTATCCAAGTGAATAAAGAACGAAGAAAATATTAACAACTTTCAAACATTAATTTATAACAGTGCTCAATATAGAAATAAAGATATGAATATTTATTATAAATAATAGTTTAGAATATGTACAAATTACAATTTACTCCAAAAGTGTAGATTTTGTTTCGACATCGAAAGAATAATGTCACATCACGTAGTTAATAATGATGGTAATAATAAACGATTATCACCATCATTATTAACTACCTGATAATGTCGATGTCGAAACAAAATATATAATTTGCAGTAAATTATAATTTGTACATGTTCTGAACTATAATTTAAAATGAATATCCATAGCTCTATTTCTATATTGAGCACTGTTTTAAATTTGTTTTGAACGTTGTTAATATTTTCTTCGTTCTTTTTTCACTTGGATATTTGGGTTTCGAGCCTGGGTTATGTAGCAATCGGAGTCTCACCGTACTGATAAGCTGTGATACAGCGAAACAGATCTGTCTGCGGATGACAATATATATATATATATATATATATATATATATATATTAAATTCCCAAATAAATGTATATAGTTAAAATTCCAAAAACAGATCTTATATTAATTTTATGAATATAAAAAATGATTGAGGAGAAGGGTTAGACGTAGATAGTATTATTTATTTTAAAGAGTCAAATATGTGTATTATATTAATAAATTTCAAAAATTACATTTCGTTGAATACCTATTTCAGCGAGAAAACTCTCGCTTTCCTCAGCAACGATCCAAATTAAAAATTTTCACCACACTAAACGGTATCATACCCCACCCCTTTGGCATCTCAACTCCAGTGGTTCGGAAACGTATAAATACGTTCACTTCTCAAGGGCTTGTCCGATTTACTGTTATTTTTTTCCAGTATTCGTGTCTTTATATGCTATTGTGAATTGGTATTTTAATTTTTTTTTGGTAGATTTCTATACGAGAATGAGATTTTTAAATTGATTTTTGGTTTGTTGAGTGGCATGTTCGTTTCTTATCATTTGTTGTCTGGTTATCGTTTCGTTTCGTTTCGTTTCTTTATTGTTTATTGTTTTCCTTTTTCTAAGCTCTTTCATTATCTCTGTGTTTTTTCTTGTTTGTTTTTTATTATATACTGGCCACTCGTTAAGAATTTAGGAGTGTGTCAGTTTTTAATGAGTCGATTGTTTTTTTCATTATATGTTATGTAGCTCCTTGGTGGGCTCTACGTGTGTGTTTCTACTGTTTGATGTATGTATATACGCACAAGTGCGCTTGTCTGACTGTGTTTACTACTGAATATGTGTTTACGTGCACATTCACGCATACAAACTCACTCATACTCGTATTAATATGGACATTAATTATGTATATGCTTTTTTGCTGATTTTGGTGTTTGTGTTTAAAAGTCAATCAGTTAAGTGCCATACCTGATACACGCGTTGGGCCATCATGTCTCGAAAAAGACAAAACTGACTGGGCAGAACGTTATCACGCAGTAGCTTGCCATTGATTTCAGCGGTAGACTAGTTGCCAGCCAAGGCTATAGAACCCAATCTGTTCTATTATTTAACCCATAACTGGAGGGAAGAGACGGATTCATACTTTTTCCAATGGTATTTGTGCGTAAGTAAATGCAAAGAATTCCACTTGTATTCTAACTCGGTTCCCCGATTACTGATACCGAGGCGATATTCACTGTACCACATAATAAATTAGTCAATTTTGGTGATAAATTATGTAATAGTATTTTGCTTTTTCTCTAATTTTCATTGTTTGTTTCTGATTTTATAACTTTCGCCTTAAAAAGGACGTATTATATTCGGTTGTCTATGTCAGTTTGTTTGTTAGACAGTGGTCAAGATTTATCAAAACCCGCTCTATGGATCCGGATGAAAACTCAAGGAATGGACTGATTATATTTTGAATTTCATCCGGTACAGAATAAAGTTTCCGGGTTGTTTTTCATTTAAAAAAAAAACTGTTTTTTCGTACGTTTTACATGCCACATACTGAATTAAACCCTACTAGATGCTTAACGTCATAACATTTTCTAAACATGTATTTCTGTTGAAAAAATATTACTATTATTTATATATATTTATTAGTTATTATTCAAAAGTATAAACAAAATAAATAAATAAATAAATAAGCATCAAGTCTATTACAGTTATTCTCAGTTTAATAATCAGCTTTTGTAATCGCTATGATGATGTCGCTATTGCTTTGGTGGATGTATGCGGTCTTTGACTGCTATTGTTATTATTAATATTATGTATGCAAATACGTACGTATACGTAACTCCGAGGATTATATATATATCCGAGTGGGTACAGAACGACAGAACGAAAAAATATTTTTTTCCGTCCAAAACATTAATTTAAAACAGTGCTCGATATATATGATGTATAGAGCTGTGTATATTTATTATAAATTGTTTCAGAACATGTACATTATTTTTTAATATTAAAATATATTAAAAAATATATTAAAAAATAATGTACATCTTCTAAAACATAATCTATATATATATATATATATATATGTGTGTGTGTGTGTGTGTTAGTTTGTATGGTGGGGTGTGAGAGTGTGTGTGTGTGGGTGTGTGTGTGTGTGTGTGTGCGCGTGCATAAGTGCATATGTGTGCATGAACACGCAAACTCATGAATTAGTTTTTTGTTATGTTAATTGTAGGTTCGTAGGTGTCATTATTATATGTGCTTTTTGTTTATTGGTAAATTGGGTGTATGTTTGTGTGTGTCATTATGGATTATTTTGCGTTGTTTTGAATTATGTATATTTGTGCAATATTTCATTTGTAAAAGTTTCTCTTTGATTGGCATTAGCTTTCCAACTGAATACAATTTGTAGCTTTGTTATTGATATCATGTGTGGTTGCTCATTCCTATCTGATTGTTTATTTAATTTCTGTGGAAACATTTTGTTAGAAGTATGGAGTTTGTCTTTATTAAATTTGCGTTTATAATGTTTTTATTTGTTTCAGTTTTTTATTATGTGGTTGAACTATGTTTGTTTTGTACTAATATTTAAGTGGCAAAGTAAGCATTTATTTTAGTGTCTGTATCTATCCATGATCTCATTTCTTTAGTTATCGTTTGTTTTTCGATTTACAAAAGTGATTATATCTACTTTTTCCTTTAAGCATAATTTGCAATTTCTCCGACTCATATTATAAGGGGCTGCTTGTTATATAATTTCCAAATTTAGTTTTTCATGGGATATTTTTTCTTCTTGCTTCTATATATATTTTGATAGGGTGGTTTAACTTGCGTATCTTTATGTTTGAATGGCATTCTATGATTGTTATATCTTGCTTTGAATGTTGTTTTTGTGGCTCCTATGTAATGTTGTTTTTCCATTATGTTAATTTTATTTGTTATGCTAGCGTTGTATATTAAGTTATTAGTTAGTCATTGCTTGTTAAGTGGACTTCATGTTTGTTTTGACATATGGATTTATTTGATGTTTTCTTTTAATCATTGTGTTGTTCTAATTATTATTGGTTTTCTTGAGTAAATTTTATTTTGTTTAGTTCGTATTTTCTCGATGTCATCTATGCAGTTGTAATTGATTTCGATTGTGATTTTGTTGATAGTATTTTATAGGTTTTTGGGAAATGTTTTAAAATTATTTTAAATATTTTTTCTTACTGTTGTATTTATTATATTATTGTAGTGTTGTGGGACTAGATTTTTTGTTGTTTTTTACTTGATTTGTTTCATTTGTGCATTCTAGTAAAGAACAATAATCGCTGTTTCTTATTCTAGGTTATGTATGTACGAAGTGTGTGCCTTGGTTGCTGCTTATAAGACGCATTATACCACAAACAATTTTAAGAATATTGTATTTTTCGTTTCAGTAAGAAATTTTATTTTTATTTCCAGAGGACATATATTTTAATAACAAGATTTCTAGAATATTCAGGTCGGTAGATGTAAACAAATAAATAAACAGTTTGATAATAAAACCAGAGCATATATATATATATATATATATATATATATATATATATATATATAGCCATTCCGACTACGTTTTATAATGACACATGCATATCACTTTACCGCCTATCATCTAGCTGGAAAATAAATGTGATATTTGTTGATAAAATACATTTGAATGTAGTGTGGTGTATTGCATTTGTTTATGCTTTGTTACGTATATTTACATTTTATTTGATAATGCTGTTATAATGTATTTTGAAAGTTTTTACACACATAATAGTTGGAATATAATATGCAAGTATTTATTTATATACGCGGATTGATATAAGAATCCGTAGAGAAAATAAACCCTGAATTGTCTACTAAAAAAGCAATAAAATGAGAAGTGGCCCGTGCTCTAGAATATTTGCCTAATTTTAATCAAATTTCGCACTGAACTTGGCATGGGTTCAAGATACAATATGCCCTAAATTGGTTGTTGCATTATGCAACCTTTAAGTTGCATCTGAGGCACACATACATACATACTTGCAAGTTTAAATATGTATTATGTAAATATACATATTGAAAAAAGAATTTGTTCCCACAGAAAGAACTAATTGCTTTGAACAAAATGGACATTACAATACCTTAACCTGAGGAAACTTTTGGCCAACACTTTTTCAAAGGTATTCGTTGGCTTTATTAAGAATTATAAATGCAAGACACAGAAGAACAGCAAAAGCTTAATCTACAAAAACGGGGGTAAAGATGGAGCTCGTCTAAAAAATAAATTTCAATCAAAATAATTAAAATGTAAGGAGGGTGTAAATACACAAATCCATAAGAGTGATAAAATAAAAAAAATTAACACTCACAAACCCTCCAGTAATTGCAAGGAGCAAATAAATCGCTCTTTCTGTCTACACAGGTTGTTGGAGTTTTAGACAAACAGCTTCTAAAATACGTAAATGATGAGCTGAGCGAGCACTGTGCAGGACAGAAAACAATGTGTCCTCGTAATGAGCAGCACATACTTGTTTGTCTAACAAGTGTTGACCAATAGCTGACTCCAGAACAGCCTGAGTTGTTCTTATAGATCACTGAGGGCTACTCGAACGAATGTTTGCAGGGATCTCCAACATAAGATTAGTTCGTCCTATGTAAACCCCATCGCAGCGGTATTTAAATCTATAAACAATAGAATTTCTGCGAAAAGGAAGGAAACACAGGTCTAGTTTGAAAAACAGCACGTAACTGCACTGAAAATACCCGGACGAAACACACACCGAAACCTTATCTGTTACAATCTGACATTTTCTACCAAGCCACGGCAATTTTAAATATAAAGGACAGCGACTAGGTCCCTCGACTAGTGGTTCTTTATAACGTCTGACTTTTCTATCAATCACACGTTTTACTACATTTGTAGGATAACCGTTTTCCTCAAAAATACTTTGCAAGTGAACAAGTTCACTGCCTAAACAGACAGGAGAACAAATTTTAAGGGCACGGTGAACTAGAGTCTCAATCAAACCTATCCTCCGGGACTTTGGATCAAACGAGTTCCAGCTGGTATATAAACTAGTAAAAGTAGGCTTACGAAAAACTGAAGTCACGAAAACCCCGTTCCGGCGCTGAACTAAGACATCCAAAAATGGGAAACACCTATTCTTCTCTACTTTCATAGTAAACTGAAGGGAAGAAAGTAGAGAATTTAACTGAGTCAGAAACTTTTCAGCATCTCCGGCGTCATTGAATATAGAGAAAGTATCATCTACGTATCTCAAATATACTAAGGGCTTGTCAACTCTCTCAAACAATAAACGCTCAAAATAACCCACAAAAATGTTGGCAAGAACAGGACCCAAAGGACTGCCCATCGCAACTCCGTCAGTCTGAACATACATTTTTCCATCAAAACTAAAGTCAACTCCTTCAGTTGCTAAGGACATGCGTTCCAAAAACAATACCTCAGGAATGACAGCGGGCCTAAATTACCTCTGTTTAACATATCAGTACAAATGTTAATAGTTTGATGTAATGGTACATTTGTGTATAAGCTGAATATGTCATATGAGACCATACATTTATCCACAGAGGAAAATTCTAAGTTTCTAACGAAAGTGGAGAAAGTGAAGGAGTCAGAAATGTTACATATGGACAATACGTCAGACACAGGTTGAAGAAGTTATGTCAACCTTTTGGCTAACCCATGTTGTACGGAGCCCACCATAGACAAAATCGTTCTAAGTGTGACCCTTTCCTTATGATTCTTAGGAAGGTCGTACATTCTATGACGTTGCGATCCAACGGACCTTATTCGGCTATAGATGTCTTTAGAAATCAAATTGCCTTTGTACAACGACAGAAGTCAACGTTGTATTTTGGCTTCTATTTTGCTGGTATTGTCAAAAGTGTCGGCAGAACCGATCAGTTTAAACTTAGCAGGATCATCAAAAATAATATGCATTTTAGTAAGATAATACTGTTTATTCAAAATGACAACACCAGAACCTTTATCCGGCTTGGTAATGTGTATGTTTTCCAGCAAACGTAATGATTTTATTGTTCTGAAATGAATACCGCGCCAATCAAGATGATCTCTTTTACAATCTAGCAAAGAGTATTCATTAGCCAACTCAAACGATTTGGCTTTAATCTCAGAACACTTTTCAGACGACCTGGGAACATGATGACTAAGTTGAGCATGTAATAACTCAAATTCCGAATAGATTTGTTCCCTATTAACCTTAGAAGGAGAGATACAAAAGTTTAAGCCCCGGGAGAGAACTGAAAGTTCAATCCCGCCGCGACTAATGTTTGAAAATTTAAATATATGTCGATGTAAATCACCATTAATAGAACCATACCTTCTAGTAATTAGGTAATCTAAATACTTCCTGTCTCTCTCACTTGCTGATTTTTCCAAACGTAATCTGTTGTTTATTAAATAACGAGAGAGACGGAGATAGTCAAAAAAGCCCATTTCGGCTCGAATAACATTCAAAACTGAACGAAATGAGCGTAAGCATTTGTTTGAGCAGTCAAAAAACTTGTTTAACTCATACCTAATTAATGAGTGTTCAATAGACATCGAATTCATTTTCATCCTGGCCAACCTCTTTGGATAAATGACGGAACAACACTGCATGACAAACAAGATCTAAGAAATGTTCTTTTTTTTTTCTTAGAGAATTGTCCTTATTCCAAGAACTAACAGCCTGATTGACATGGCCAACAATTTCTCTGTGTCACCCGATATTCTAATAGTTTCTTTTCTCACACATATCTTCTTGTTTCCCTATCAACAACGATCTTCAAATTGCCTTTTGTTCTTTCTAAAATTGTTTTTTCAAGCGCTTTTCTCTTCACTAAATACTTATCATACTCGTTTCTTTTCAGTGACCCCATAGCCTTTTAAGGGCATTATGTCTTTGCTTCGAGTGGGAAGAGTAATACAGTTATAAAGTTCGTTTTTCTTGTAAAGAAATAATCAATCATAATATTTTGATCACATCTGACGTTTACCATTAATTGCATGCAGATAACTATTTCGGTAAACTAGAATGTTTTTAAAATCCATACATTAATTTGTTTTCTTTAAGTCATCGCCAACCTATTTTTCGAGATTTACAAACTATGTTTCATTCAATGTTGCAAACAAATCGATGAAATTTAAATAAGCTGATTTTGTTGGAAAATACTTGGACAAAAACCCTACTTCGCGGTTTAATAATTTCTTTAATTTAATTTTATAGGACTTCATGGTAAACAATATTTTAAGAAAATTTAATTTTTCGTTTTCATTTTTATCAGTAAAGAATAAATACTTAGGATTTCTTACACTTCGGCATTCAACATACAACTGACCATGCATAAATATATTTCTTTATTGTAGCAGATTCAAAAGTTTGAAGCGTTTGTTCTAAGGATTTTTTTTTGTGGTTCTCGCAAAGAAGGACGAACTGGGAACAGGGTTATTGTATATAAAACTTAAAGAAAAATATGAGAAACAATAATGGATTTTATTAAAAACATTTGTTATTTTAAACATTAAATTGTTTTTGAAATAGTGTGAGTATTTCGTATGATAAATAATAAAACTTTTAACTTTTCCCAAAAAATAAAGAAAATTTATTGTACTAAGCTATGCATCCTAGAAAAACCAACTGTACTTTGTACCAACTTATCTGTTTGCAGTTCTTCCCATATGGTATTGATGGATCTATGTATGAGTATTTTAGAGATTGTCACGGACGATCGGTTGAACTGACTAACGGAAGTCACAGAATTGTATATATATATATATATATATATATATAGATAGATAGATAGATAGATAGATAGATAGATAGATAAGTAGGTAGATAGATAGACACCAGTATATTGATTCGCAGACACACATGAAACGATATGCTTAAATGTATTTAAATATTTTATTTAATCTCAATTCTTTTGAATGATATTTTAACATGCAAAATTCAGTCTTTGTTGATATATCATGCGTTTATTGATTGATTTGTTTGTTTGTTTGTTTGTTTGTTTTTGTTGTTGTTTATCAACTCTTTGGGCTTATATACATCTGAAAATAATTTTATATCATTTTAGATCACTTAAAATACCAAGATGTCCAGATCTAAATACTGAGAAATCTCTATCATGCTTCTAAAGACACATCGAGAAATATAAGTTTTCTTTTCTAAATAAACCTTGGTATTACTTTAGATTAGCTGGTTTAGAAAACATTACAAGCAGAGATTAATGGTTATTTCTTTAATGACGAGAGGTACCCATTCAAATTTCACAGTTTTTCTCTATGAAAGATTTGATTAATCCTAATTTTTAAGTTAATAGATCTTTGCCTTGTTCAATCAAATATCAGGAGAAATTCTTCTGTCGCACCATTTAATTATGATTGTTATTGCAATATTTAGTTATGATTGTTGTGATAGTTGTGATTGTTATTGCAATATTTATTTAATGCTGTTAAGCTTAAATGCTTAACAGCATTAACTAAATATTGCAATAACAATCACAAATATGAATGCCAGTGCACTCCTTTAGATTATTATTAAAGAAAAAACAAAAGAATCTTTTCATCATTAAATTATATTTTTTATCCTTTTTAGAATGTTTGAAATTTTGGTTAAAAATGTTTCGTTTTTATTCGTTAGCGGGGTTTGGGGAGCTAAAGTAAGTATATTATAGTATTTTTCTTTTTCCGGTGATAAAACACTGATTTGGAAATTCTTGTAAAGTTTAAATAATTGTCGGATTCTAACGAATTTTTCAGGGCTCATTTAAAACTGAACATAATTATTTTAGGAATGTTACTATAACGGGTTCCCACCTGCTTTTATCAAATTTTTTTACCATATAGGGCACAAGTTCTTGTGATATATCTGCCTGCTGTTGCCTTATTGACTAAGTGTCAGGGTAAAGATTTTAAGCTTCATATATTTGTACTAAATTGTTATTTGTTGGCGAGCTGTTCTGTTACTCAATAATAATAATAATAATGTTAATCAAGAAGTGGCTTGTCAATTTCAATGCGTCTAAGACCAAGCTGTTGTTTGTCAATCATCACAGGCAACCTCACCTGCCTCCCATAAGCATGGACCAAGCGAGTCTCCCTGAGAGCAATGCACTGCGCCTCCTCGGCCTTACCCTCTCTTCTGATCTCAAATGGAACCACTACATCGAGTTCATAAGTAAATACACTGCTAAGAAGGTTGTGTCCCTGTGTCTGGCCAGGATGTTTTTCCTGCCTGAATCCTTCCTACATATATACAAATCAACCATTCGTCCGTGCATGGAATATTGCTGCCGTTCATCTCAGTGTTCTCGACAGGCTCCAAAGGAGAATCAGTAATGTGATAGGTAGTGACTTGTCGGCTCGACTACAGCCACTTCCCCACCGAAGAAATGTGGCTTCTCTTTGTCTGTTCTATAAATACTTTCATGGCTTCTGCTCGAACGAACTTAAGTCACTGGTGCCTCCTCAACAGGTGTTTACTCGTGCAACCATATTGGCAACTGGGTCCCACCCATTCACAGTTAGATTAACCAAATGCAGACGACAATTCTACTCCTGCATCTTCTTCTCTTGCACTTCCCGCCTGTGGAACTCACTCCCATATTGTTGCTTTCACGGCGGCTACAACCCCCAGGAATTTAAATGCAATGTCATTACTCATCTATTAACCACTTGACTCTAGTTCTTTCCCCATCCCGTATATCCTTTCTCTCCACCTTTAAAACTGTCATCGCACCTATATTCCCATCCTTCTATTGCTCCTTTCTAACTGGATCGTCTTCCTCTTTACTCTCTTCTAATTAATCTTTTTACATTTATGTAGCCCCCTGCACATCAGTGGCATTACCGCCTTGCTCGGGGTGATACGATTAAAATATAGAAATAAAAAATAATATATTAACTATAAGTACTCGGGAGATTTCTCGGTTTTCCGATTTTAAATTTCTAAAAAACGTGAATTTTTAGGTTAATGATTGCATTATTTCACAACAAAAAACTGTCCGAAGAAATTCCTGTATCACATCGATAAATATTGAGCCTAACAACGTTAACAAAATACGGCAATAACAATCATAAATATGAAGGCAGGTCTTTATTTACGATATATGGTTGTACAAGTGAATAAAGAATCCAAACTGTCTCACTGAAACAGCCGTTAAACAACTATATTTTCCCTTCTTTCCTTATTCATTTTTTCATATTATTACTGAAACCAAGCAGCTTATGATATGCATTTTACATTTCATGTTATCAGAGCGGTATAGCTGATTATTTATGAGGAAATGTTAAACACTTATATTTTCCTTCGTCTTTCCTTCTTTCTTTTATTTTCTCACTGAAACCAAATATTGTTTTTCGATATTATTTTTAATTTTCATTCGATCAAATCGAGTAATCCATTGTTTATGAGGTACTGGCTTAAAATATTAATCACTTCTAACTCATTCTTTCTTGTTTGTCGTCCGTCTTTCTTCTTCTCATGGAAACCAAGTAGCATCTCTAATGTTTTTTTGTATTTACACGCGATCAAAATGGAATAATCTGTTAATAGTGCTAACTAAAGGAAGGACCAAGTTGAAATATAAGTTGTTAATTGTTTTTGAATTATTACGATTGAAATTTTTTATGCTGTGATGTACTAAGCTTAACTTAGTTTGGATAATGACCAAAACATATGTGATCCAATGAAGATTAAGCTCGATTCTAGGGATGTGCGTTGTGGTGCATTGGAGATCGGATCGGAACGAGAAATCGGGGAGCCAAGTTCGAATTCTAGCCGAATTCATTGCATTCACTTACGCGCAATTACCCTTGGGAAAGGCATTAATCCATCTATTCCTTCCAGTTATGGGTTAAATAACAGGACAGATTGGGTTCTATAGCCTTGGTCGGCAACCAGTCTACCGCAGAAAGCAATGGCAACCTACTGCGTGAAAATCTTCTGCCCAGTCAGTCATGTCTCTTTCGAGATATGATCGCCCAAGCGTGTATCACGTATGGCACTTAACTAACTAACTAATGGGATAATGTCAATCATACGAGATCTGTAACAATAGAATGCCAAAATGCTAATTACAATGTTTAGATTATTTTAGAACTAACACGCTAGTAGGAGCGCCTAGTAAGAATCCAATTCTTTTTTTTTTTTCAATAAAAATCGTCAACCAGTGTAGCTCGGTATAATAATTTTCCGCCATAGTTTCTTTTACGAAAATGAGCTTGGATTTGAATAGTGTCATCTTCGTAGAATACCCAGTAATGGTCAAGCTCACTTTTCTGTGGTATAATTTAACTAAACTGGCCCGAGAGGATAAGTTAGTCAGTTAAGTGCTATACGTGATACACGCTTGGGCGATCATGTCTCGAAAGAGACAAGACTGACCGGGCTGAATATTATCCCGCAGTAGGTTGCCATTGCTTTCTGCGGCAGACTGGTTGCCGACCAAGGCTATAGAACCCAATATGTCCTGCTATTTAACCCATAACTGGAAGGAAGAGACGGATTAATATCTTTCCCAAGAGTAAGACAGTTACTAAACTTAGTTTGTTTCTAAGTCGCAGGTATGAGATAGCTCGTGAAGACTATATAAACTTCTTTCTACTGTTCTAAATATTTCGTCTCCTTTCCCTGAGGTTTAAAGTTGAATATTCTTTTTTATTATTTGCACTATTTATATTCGGAATATTGTTTTCCTCTTTGTTGGTGTTGTACCGCCCACTGCGTCATAAATCAGCAGATAGGTTAGGTCTAAGGCTCCAGTTCACTACAGCAAATTGTCTTACGGGACAATGGCTGTGTGTATTAAAGTGGTTGTTAGTGAATTTGATGGTATAAAAATTGCGATTATAATCGGGTCGTGAATACATGGAATCGGTAGAAACGAGTGAGTGATAATTAAACAGTAATATAAAGAAGAACTAGACGATATTCCTAGACATGGGCTGTGGAACCAAAAGAGTACATCTCCGTAGATTAAATAATGTGTTACACTGATCACTGTACACCCGGGGAAGGTTGACTGGCACAATGATGAGGACAATAGTCCGAATATAAAAAGTGTAAGTAATTCATGGAGAGATCTTTTTATTTTTTAGTCTCAGAGAATTTCTCTTTTATTATTTTGTTTAATGGTTTGGGTTAGCCGAGGTCATCATGCTCGTTAAAATACCTCGTGATAATCCATTGGACAATTCATGATGCTTATGACCAATGTAGCTTCACCTTCTTCCAGCTTCTTATCCAGTAGAAGAGCAAGAGTATTAAAGAGGATTAAATTTAAGTCGAGGGATATTTATAGAGTTTCAAATCTCACGTTTTTATGCTCTGGCATGTGGAGCGAAACCTCGTTATAGAAATAATCATGAAAATCGTTTGGAACAAATGTGCGTCACGCATTTTGTTTTCGGTTACGGATAATAACTAATTTTATTCTAAACCTGCCGAAAGGAGCATAATCTTCTAACGAGGTTCCTCGAAATATTCAGAAAAGTAAATGGAAAAATATATATTGTTTACTAAATAAATAAGAAATAAAAACAGAGCATATCAGATATGAATATCCATTTAAAATACGGTTTAAATAAATTAAAAATATGCAGATTTAATTTTTTAAAAAATCTTCGTTAACGTTAGGATACGATACAAAGCAGATATCTATGTTTCGAGAATAATGAAGATATGTTTTCAAAAGTAATAATCGGTATTTTTTATTACCAGGATGACTTACGTGAGCGAGAGGTCACGGTAGATTAAATCTCATGACGGTTTTCTGTAAGTTACGCAAATTCAAATTCTGCAGGAAGTCGCACCTTTTTCTAATGATATTACTCTAAATATTCAATCCGGTCGATGGAAATTTTAAAAAATATATACTGTTTAATAAATAACTAAGAACAGACCATCTACTCAAGTGTGCGCGTTTCCGTTAAAAACAGTGTATATATATATATATATATATATATATATATATATATATTCATCATAATCATTCATATATATTCATCATAATCATTGAATTAAAATTGTTTCTTTAACTAAAAATACATTGCGACACGGAAATTTCTATGTTTCGAGATTTCTACCTCGTCATCAGGCAATGTTAGATCATTGTTTTGAAAATGATTAAATTATGCTCTATAATATTTATTTTGTTGACCACTTTTTCAAAAAAAAGTAAATGCC
This sequence comes from Ascarosepion bandense, assembly GCA_037127315.1. NCBI lineage: Eukaryota > Metazoa > Mollusca > Cephalopoda > Sepiida > Sepiidae > Ascarosepion > Ascarosepion bandense. Next base: position 109,151 of record JBBBDQ010001286.1, on the reverse strand, counting down.
AGAGAACTCGAAATTGTAAAATGCTGGTCCTCTTTACCTGGATTTATATATATATATATATATATATATATATATATATATATATATATATATAATATTATTGAAAGTCTTACATCGTACCTCAACGAGCAAGTATTTTTTTCATTATTTTTCTAATATCCTCTCAGTTCTTTCTTGCGTCTTAGTGCCATATGTCGCGTTGCTTGGGGAAATTTTAATCTATAACACTTGATCAGAATCATCGGTCGGCATCCTTTCAACAAAATGGCAGTAAACAATTTTTATATCGCCCATTTTCTCTACTTATGTTCCTGTCTGACTCGGCTAGCAAAGGTCAGTGAATATCTCTAACTGATTAAGAGTAATTTTTATTTTGAAACGCTAAAGTTTTTCCAGCTTTTTACAAACTCATGAATATAAGAGCCATTGTCTTCTGCTTTCTTTAATCCAGTAGATCTCTTACCTGGGACTCAGTATTTTGTCATAGAAAATCAGGCATAACTGGGGAATTCAGTGACATTTTAGGTCTATTTTTTCGTTTTTAGGCAAATGCAATAAACGAAGACACTATCGATTTTCAGTCATGACTTGCGGCGAACTATGCACGATAAATTTTATTTTAATCAAAAACTGATTGATAAAAAGCATTTTTATTTTTGTTTTATAAAAACCCTTGTTTTGGTCTATTTGTCTGTCTTGATACCATGTTGCATGCAATTATCTCGATTAAGATTAATTAAATGATTTGTGTCTAAGTTCAACTTGACTGGTGTTGAATGTTGCTCCGCTTTTTCCAACAGTTTCTTAGTAAGTTATTTTAACGTCGATGGAAAAATAAATTATATAATTTATGAAAAAGTTTCTTTCAGTCGAAAATATTTTAAGCCTGCAAAACTTTCAGAAAGAGAATCAGATATCCAATAAGCACGTTTAAAACCAGGTGTCTAGAAATATAGAAATACGGTAAAACATAACATTCGAAGGGGTTTCCAATTTGCAAAAAGCTTTAACAAAAGTCAGATTGCTTAGGCGGATCTCGAAGCGGAAAATCGATTCTACCACATATTTGTACCAATAAATGGAATTTTAAGAATATTTGGGATCATCTGGAATGTAATTTTGAAGTATAATTCAATTTTTATTTTTCCTAATACAAACCGCTAATTCTAATATTTTTTAGTGGAAAGATCGCTATCAGTCTGTATTTTTTCCTTCATATTTCCTCTCAAGCAAGACAATAAGCAGTATGATACAAGTAGATTACTTTGTGAAAAAATTAAAAATTAAAAACAATTATTAAGACGTGAGGACAATAACAGAAAACAATCAAGAAGGAAGCAGATAAGGATTGACAATGTGTTTAAATTCTTGAAAATCGAAATTGGCTGGAAAGCAAGAAGTTGGAAGTGAGTTCCAAAAGCAATAAGTGCGACAGAAGAAAATGATAGCATATCTTGCATGTAGCCAATTCAACCGTAAAATGATATGACATTTTTTAGAATAAATTATTAAAGTCTAGTTAAAATCATCAAAATCATTACTATGAAATTATATATAGAATAGCCACAGGTCGGCTTCGTTACAGAGGTGAGAAAATGACAGAAAATGAGATGCTACGTAAAGACCAATATTATAGCCGATTCTTGTTTGGATTTTATCAATAAATATTAAATATATAGCAGAATCCGCAGGCCAGATGTAGCAGTAATATTCTAAGCAAAGGCGAATAGAAGTTCCGACTCTCCATAGTGTACCACCTGTCTTAGCTTCAGATCTAGCAGAAATATTTCTACAGAAGTAAGCGGAGAATGCTATGGACTGGAGATGTGAGAAAATGCGAACTATGGAGAACATAGAAACAGAGACCTCAATTACCAGTTAAAGTTCCTCGGTAAGTGGATGAGGAAGAAATGCTCGACAAGCTCTTCAGATATTAAAAAAGAGACTTGTAGCCACATAAATGTGGTTGAGCAGAAGGATGTTGAGAATGCATTGTAAAAAACGAAAAGGATTTATAGAAAATACAGACAGAAAGGACACTTATAATTTGCATCAGGATGAGGTATGTTGAATAATATCTTGGTCAGTGTGGAATTTTACCAAGATGCGTATTTTGCACTGAGCAACGATGAGAGATGTCCCTGAGGGTGTAGAACGCGGGTATCTAGAGATTTATTTTGACCAGCTGGAGTCAAAAAGGTCAGCGCTCTAGACGAGAACTTTCAGGTGTCAGAAGTTTACTAAAGAAGTGACCTCAGTTGTCAGGGAGTTAAGAGTTGAAGTTAGCCTTTTCAGAGAGATGTTGGGTTGAGAACAGTTCAGAAAGGCTCGGCGTAGGAAATAGCAATACGCTTCCGGATTTAAAAAGGGCAGATAATTTCGTAACAGTTTAGAGAAAACTTTCATAATATTTAATAAAATATAGGCAAGTATAAGTAAGCTAGTATGTGCCTTGTAGCGCAATAAATATCGGATAAGCATGAGCCGTGTTCGAATTCCAGTTGAATTCGTTGCATTCAATTAAGCACAAATACATTTGGGAAAACAGTATTTACATTATTCAAACTATTGTTCGCATCTTGATGTTGACGTTTTGGCCGTTGTACGCTCCGACCTTCTCTAGGTGCTAGGGATTTCGAACCGAACCCTTTATTACAATAACTGGGGTATGTCATCCTCATTCCTTGCGTAAAGCTCCGATTGGAAATCATGAGTTATCTTCCTCTAACACTGCAAGTTCACCACAGTTGTAGCCTTGTATTGAACTCACAACACTAAAAGTCAAGTCAGGAACTCACCAAAGTCTATATCCACTGGGCCATGTGTCCTTAACGTCGTACAAATGGCAACAAAGATGAGGACAATAGTTCGAATAATATAAATATTGTAAACTAGCAGTATAGCCCGGCATTGCTCGGGTGCAATGAAAGCTTTAAAACTAATCCATGGTCCTGGATCTCAGACTCTTTGGACTTTGGCACGAAAGACTAAACAGCAATAGTTGTTTCCAGTTAAGGCGAAACCGTAGACTGAAAGAAAAATGAATGGATGTAAGTCAAATTTAGATTTCCTGGTATCGATATCAAATAATATTTTTTTCGTCGTAAACTGAATTTTGAAGGCTAAATATATCCACCGAGTAAATGGTATCATTGTTGAAACTAAGAACTAAAATTATACCTATTTAGAGCCAAACCCGAAGCAAAAACTAAAATAAAAGGGCTGAAAAAATACAGACATACAGGCAGATAAACAAACACACACACAAACATCTTGCCTTATATATATATATATATATATATATATATATATATATATTATCGATTTTCTGCACTATTGTAAGAAGTGCAACCTTGAAACTTCTAAATACGGTTTCTTATGTCTTTGTCTCTGAGTGTATCAAATTTGATTAAAATCGGACCACTCCTTCTATAACCCGATTTTTTCGATTATCGATTTTCGACATTTATCGGGAGTACCTCGACACAAAACCTAACTAAGAATACTCGCAGACGATTTTAGTACAAGTGTGTAAATTTTCAAAAAAATTGGTTCAGCTGTTTCGGAGTCTATAGGTAACGGACACACACACACACACACAAATACACACACACACAGACAAAGTTCCATTTATAAATAAGTTTAGATACTACATCATCTCAGAAATACAGACAAATACGTTTGGGAAAAGTATTAATCCGTCTCTTCTCCTTCCAGCTATGGATTAAATAACCGAACATATTCGGTTCTATAGCCTTGTTTGACAACCAGTCTACCGCAGAAAGTAATGACTTCTTGCTGCAGGAATATATATTGCCCAGTCAGTCATTTCTCTTTCGTGACATGATCGCCTAAAAGTGTATCACGTATGGCACTTAACTAACTGATAAGTAACCATTTAAAAATTGATGTTTACGAATTTGGGCTCCGAAATCTTTTAACAATCCTCCTGCATAAACTTTTTTGGAAAATAAATCTGGTAAAAAATAAATCTAAGCCGCCCACCAGGGAAATAGAGATTATCCATAATGCATAATGCTTTCTTAGCTGATGGCATTTTATTGATTATATAATGATGACGAGTGCCACTTAAAAGCATGGAGCCCTCTACAGATTCGCGTTTGGCTGACGAAGAAGCCACAGAATATATTTTGACAACAGACTTTGATAAACCATCAGAGAAATAACTGATTTAATTATTGTTTTGAGTTAGTTTTTTAAAACTAGTTAGTAATTTATAGTTAAACTTAGGGAAATATTGCAATTTTCTAGGGGCATAAATAGGCAATTCTCATCAGACATTGGTTTGATATTCAACGATCATTGGCAGAGAATAAAGCGACAGATTCAACTACAACAACACGGATCAACTAATACTTGTTAGCTTAATACTGCTGTTGCTAGTAAGAGAAGCAAGCACTAATAGTGAATAGCACTTATAATGTTAAGTATGAAAGCAATTCAATAACAACCTGAATATTCACACTGTAAAAAAAATATAATTAATATCATTATTTATTTATATTCCGTGTCCCTTCAGAACGTGGAATTACACTACAGGCCATAATTATTAGGCCACTACAGTTTTTTAAAGAAAATGATGTATTTTATACTATTTTTAGTCTTTATTGCCAAGTGGATAGTTGTAAATGAAAATAGAATTGTTCTTTTGTTAATACTGCACAATACCATGTGCATCAAATGAACTGTTCTGGTTTCCAGGTTTTGTGCTCTCTTCCCCATGCTACTCTCTTCTTCTTATTGGCTGACCGAAGCAAAGGATTCCTGACTGCCTTGTAAGATTTTGAAAAGTAATAATAACAAAAGAACCATTTTATTTTCATTAAGGATTATCTACTTGGCAATAAATACTAAAATACTAAAACACAAAAAATAGTATGAAATACATCATTTAAACAAAAACTGGAGTGGCCTAATAATTACTAAAATACAAAAAATAGTATGAAATACATCATTTAAACAAAAACTGGAGTGGCCTAATAATTACTAAAATACAAAAAATAGTATGAAATACATCATTTAAACAAAAACTGGAGTGGCCTAATAATTATGGCCGGTAGTGTACATGTCTCCTTACCAAATCCTATCCTTTGTAGGTCTTAAACATTTCTGTCATTTTGCTCTCTCTGTCCGTCTCTCTGTCTCTCTCTTTCTCTCTCTCTCTCACTCTCTGTCTGTCTCTTTCTCTCTGTCTCTCTATTCATGCTCTGCCATCCATTAACTCAAGTTGGATATTTGTTTGCTGCTTTCCTTTGTCACTATTTCCTTTGCCACTCTTGATCAACATATCCAGTGTTTACATTTCTGCATTAATAGAATTTCTTATATCTGATATTGTTATTAAAGGGAAAGTATATTTACGAATAAAAAAATTAAAAGCTTAAAAAAATTTTTTTGCACCAAGATTTAAAAAAAATTAATGTTTAAACATTCTCATTTTCTTATGTAATGTAGTCCATAAATGCCATTATCATTAAAAGGTCTTGTGTGTTAAGGGTTATTCCTCCTTTCTGAAACAAAAAAGTAAAAACAATTCACTTTTTTAGGCTTTGTACTATTTATTTTAATTTCCTATGTCATTTCTGTGTTTCATAATGTTTACGTCTCAACAGGCTTTGCAAATCACCCTTTTAAATTTTTAAGATATGTTTTACATTTTATTTCTTATTTCACCAAATATTTTAGTGTCTACAATAAGACTTTTTGAGAATAAAGGTTTTCTTTATTTCCAATTTCATCAAAATTTCCTCGGTATATACATGCTCAGTCCATAGTAGTCTTGGTACATTTCTATAAAATAATATTTCTGCTTTTGCATAGTAAATCCAGTAATTTATACGACATTACTTATCACTTTGAAAATTGAACTTGAGTCATAGAGTATTATTCTGCGAACTTCCTGCTCATCCCTACTACTGTGTCAATTAACTATTCCTACATATAAAAGGATGTGCGTAGTGGCGCAGTGGATATCGGCTCGGAATGAGAAATCGGGGAACCGAGTTCGAATTCCAGTTGAATTCCTTGCATTCACTTACGCGCAAATACCCTTGGGAAAGGTATTAATCCGCCTCTTCCCTCCAGTTATGGGTTAAATAATAGGACGGATTGGGTTCTATAGCCTTGGTCGGTAACCAGTCTACCGCAGAAAGCAATGACAACCTACTGCGGGATAATCTTCTGCCCAGTCAGTCATGCCTCTTTCGAGACATGATCGCCCAAAGCGTGTATCGCGCATGGCACTAAACTGACTGACATATAAACAGGGCAAGTAACTACAGTGAACGAGGTTTCGTGTTGCATTTTATTTACTCAAGTATTTCCGTTCTGTGCCTGAGTTTTAATAAAATATTTTTCATTGTATCCTCCACCTGATCTTCTGTTCCTTCGGTAATCTCTCTTACTTCGACATTTCTCGGTTATTTTGAACAAAAATACAAACAAAAATCCGGGTACATAATGAGAAAAGGTGGCTTTGGAAGTTTAACAATGACAAAACATATTGAATGCAAGAGAAACAGAGAAAGACTGCATAACCGAAGATTTAAAAATTGTCTTAATGGTTGGAAGAACAGTATTTAGGAGAGTAAACAAAAAGAAAGTGTTTAAAAAAGCTACAAACGGAAGAAAATTGTCGAGAACTATGATCGCTAACATACTTAAGTAGGTTATATAGAAGAAAAGAAGCAAGGGAGGATGAGGGGCAGAAGAAGTAGGTGGATACGGAGCTGAAGTGGAAGTAGTAGGAGGAGGAGCAAAAGAGGAAGGATCAGGAGGATGAGAAGAAAGAGAAAATGTAGAAGAATGAAGAAGAGCAGAAAAAATAAGAAAAGAAGAAGAAGGAGGAGGAGGAGAAAGGGAAGAAAAATAAAAATAAGAAGAAGCCGAAGAAGAAGTGTAGCAGGAACAGAAGAAGAAGAACAAGAAATTTGTTTCTTTCTTTTTTAAATGTTAACTATTATTAGTGTGTTAAAGAAACTGACAATTAATGAATACTCATTTCTTTAAGAATAACATTTCTCTCAAGCAACCCAGAAATAATTTTTCTGTCCTGAGAAAAGTGTGTATTTATAGAGATGTTTGAATCAGATATTTCTTGAATTAGAAAATACCTCATACTCTAATGTAATTACATAAATCCTTGACATATTTGAGAAACTGCAATACATGTTACAGAAGCATGCGTTGAACTAAGAAATTTCAAAAATGGAAGCGCTTGCATTTGTGCACCAATTAGAGACACACTGGATAATAGACTAACTTTAGAATTCTTAAAAAATAAATCAAATCGTGAATTTGTAAGTTGGTTCGGCTATGTCAAAAATAGTTTATAAAAGATAGCCATGTGATTTAAAATGAAAAGTTTGAGTTTTGTTTAACGGCATATCACCAATGCGAATAATGCCAAAAAGGTAAGGTTTAAGGTACTTTTTAATGTTCGGTTACGGCGGGAAAGTTGATTTAGCCGGATTTTGATGAAAAATTTTAATTTTTTTATTTTATTTCAGAAAACTGAAGATGTCTTCTAGTTTTGTATTAAAAATGTATCACTGGTAATAATTATGTATTATGACATTTTTTTTCTTTAAATTGTATTGGTAATATTTTCCTTTAAAAATGTATAAGTTTTTATTAGGAGTCTATTTTTATGTATAAATTTCTCTGAAAAGTTTATTGTTGTACTTTCATAATGATTTGCCCTCAATTTGGGAGTTAACTATTTGCCTAACAGGTGCTACCACTCTGGTTCATGGTGGACCTGGGAACAACAGCAATTAAACCTCCCAATCAGAGAACTTGCTGGTGTATGCAGTTGACCGTCATACCTAAGACCTGAACTGAATAGCTTCAGGTTTGCTTTTAAATGCAGGTGTGAGGTCATCATGTTTGTATTATAACGATAAAACAAGATAAACCTTTGTTATTTTAGAAGTAAGGTGGATTGGATTTTTCAAAGTTATTTTAATTGTTATCTTTTCTTACTGAAATCTAATTAAGATTATTATTATTTTTTTTGCGATTGTTCATTTAATACAAGCCCCAAGAACAACCCCATAGTAAAGGGTTATTGAATTAGATTTTTCCATGAACATGAGAGAGGGGAAGTAATAAGTATTGATTATAAGAACATTCTAGTTGAATTCATTGCATTCACTTCTGCTCATATACTCTAAAACTGTCTTAATCCATCTCTTCTCCATCCAGCTTGGATTCTGTCGCCTTAACCATTCTACCGCAGAAAGAAACAGCAACATACTGTGAGATAACCTTCTGCGTCGTCATTCAGGGATCGAAAGAGACATGATTCCCGAAGCGTGTATCACGTATAACACTTAATTGGCTATATCGAGTGAAATTAGTATCTGATTGATTTCTTTTCTATGTCTTCTCAACCCATTGTAGGTTAAGGCAATAAATATTTTTAAATTGTAAGACTTTTTTTTGGGGGGGGGATAATAATGATTTAGTGATATATGTCTTCTTGATTAATCTATTAGTGGGGTGAAGAAGTGGAATTATACGTTTCTTAAGGTTATTTGCATCGAAGAAAATATTAAAATAAAATACAAGTGGAATTCGAACTAGTCTCTCCGATTAAAAATTCCCAGCCATTATCTATCACACCTCCCACAATTCCAAAATCACTGTACCTAAGATTCCAAAGCGGTTAGCAATCTAGGTACTATACCAGCTCGACGCTCTTTAATTTCAGTAGGGGAAACGGTGTTGCAACGTGATATGGCTGAAATCAGTGTTGACTTTAGGTATCTTTACTAATTTTCGATATATAAGATGTAAAGTGCAGCTTTGTTCTGAAAAAAAAGTTTTCATTTTAGCATTAATTAAAAGATACAGGATTAAATGTATTATTTCTAGTAAGCAAAATGCACTGGTGTATTTCAAATTTAAATTATATTGATTGGAATCTCAACTTTTGTCGCTTTAAGTTAATTCATTAAAATTGGCTATTTTTGATACAGTAACACATTTGTAAACAAAGATAATTATTGGTTTTAAAAGTGTTGGAAATTAAAATATACATAGGTGACACGCTGAGAAAAATGAGCAAATTTAAACTTAAATTAATCTGATTTGAAGAATTAATACTTATAACATGAATCAGTAAATA
>JBBBDQ010001286.1:0-97500 GCA_037127315.1 Ascarosepion bandense | reverse complement strand
TAGCTTGTCGAATGTACATTTTAGTGGGCTGAGTTGGATACCGTCTGTAAGAAAAAGATCACGATGTCGCAATTCCCTCTGCTAGAAATTTGGAAGTGATATGTTGTACTTCATGGTATTCGCGCCAGAAACTCCAATACAAAGATTTAAGTGTGGTGGTGTGTCAATCTTAGGACAGTGCACATGATTTTCAAAGAGATGGATAAATCTAATAAGGTTTACATAAGAACGGCAGCTTGGAAAAATCACACTGATCGTTCTGATAAGAAAAGATCTTTCGTATTTACTGGTAAAGGCTAGGAACTCAACATGGATGCCTACATCATCTGCCTTAAAAAGATAGTGTTGCGCTGGTTCAAGGGTTGGCTGCTGGAAGAACCTATGTCTGCAAACAGGAATGTACACCATGCCACAAGCATGTGAACACAGTCATGACTGTCAGGTATTTTCTGCGATCAAATCACTCTTTAACTTTGGCCACATATGTCTCCAGATTGCAACCCTGTTGATTAACATCTGTGATACGTATAGGATACCAATTCTGTATCATCCATCAACTAACTAAAATACACAAAGTAAAATTGCTCACCCGCAAAATCAAATTTAAACGACTAAAAGTATTTTGGAAAAACCGAACTATAACAGACAAAGTAAAATTAAACAACCGCAAAAGTGGATTCAAACGACTAAAAACTTTTTGGAAAAAGCAAAACCAAAGCAAATTTCACAAGTCAGTGTGAAAAGCAAAATTCTGGATCCTGATTGGACAGCAAATCTGAAATGTATATATGGCTTTTTTCACATCTAGAAGTGAAAAGGAGTCTTGGAGCCGGCAACATGAGAAGGTTCACTAGTTAAACCAGGTTTAGCGTCCGGTAAAATCAGTCAGAATGGGAGCGGTATCTGATAACATCACACATATAAGGAATACCCTTCATACTGACTCGGTCTCGCCGAACTCTTCTTCCAATTTTCTTTTTCTTTTCTTTTTCATTCCACGCCGTCAAGAGAGCAACAGCAACAAGAGGACACGCTAAGTATAATTTCTTTATTTGTTTTATATTTACTCTCACCGTATCGCTGACCTACCGAAAAAAGAGGAAGGAACACAAGACTTGACATTCTGCTACTTAGCTACTTGCTACTACGCAACCATAAACTCTAAACTTCTTTGGACATTTTAAATACATACATTTTCCTTTGAAACAATTAATTACGTAAATTTTACTTTGCAAATCAATTACATACATTCTCACATCGAACATTCTTCTTCTTACACATTTATATTAATGTTCAGCAAACAAAAGTCCACTTATTTTTTCAACAAATTGATGATATCTTTAAATGCTGGAATTGCCAGCTATGTTTGGAAATGGCCTTGTACCAGGTATGGCCGACGCTCCTACATACGTAATTGAGCCAGATACCAACAAAATTCTTTGTAACGCCAAAGATGACTTGAACGAAAGGAATATGGCAGCATTCACCGACTTAAAGAAGGAGACCTTGTAAAATAGACGCAGGAGATTCCGAAGTCGTCTTGAAGCTGTTGTTGTATCTAAAAGCAATTTTAATTAATAAAATTATTCAGTAGAATTTGAAATATTTTTGTGTGATTTTCGTAAATATATCTGTTAAAATGAGATGTCAGCGTTATTTTTATTTTTGCTTAATTTACACGACAATTTATCAATCGCACACTGTATATGAGACATTTCCCCAAGTAATACACACTAACACCACCCAAAAGCACTTCTGAATCAAAGCGAAAAAGAAAGAGAAAAATACTGTCACAAAGTAGCAAATACTCCAGAGAATGAATCGGTAAAAAAAAAAAGAGAAAATATTACATCATGTATAGTAATTATTCTTGTAGCTGTGGGAAAAATTTCGCACGAAGTGCCGGACAATTTTCCTCCATCTTAAAATATAGCCTGAGTGTTTTGTCATTTGTAATCGGCGTGCTCAGCGCCATCTGTCGACCAGGAGAGGAGCCAGGGGCAAGTAACTGGAGTGGAGGTGCTGTTTGACATCACTCCCTCGGGTACGAAATAAGCCATTGAGTTACTCTCAACTGTTTCCCCGTTCCCCAACTCTCTATGTTTTCTCTCATTGTGGATGAGATGTTGGGATAGGAGCGATGAGAAAATAAAGGAAAATGAAGCGCTTTCGATTATTTCTATCGATTTTTTAATCGTGTACAAGGCTTAGTTCTTTAACAACAGGAACAACAGGAATTCGACAACAGCGACAATAATAACACTAATAAATGTCAATAAGATAATAATGCGAATCAAGATCATAAGAGATTGTAACAATGATGCTGATTGTGATTATGGTTATGATTTAAGCCGTAGGGAGACATGCCATACTAAATAATAATGATAACAATAAAAGTGTTTTTTTATATAATGATTATACAGATGACTTGTAAGAAAAAGAGAATGTTAAATATTGCAATAAACGATATTTTAGCCGAAATAAACAATAATTAACAGTGTCTTTACTAGCTACAATTATCATCATCTTATCCTATGTGCCACGTCCCTTCAGGTCATTGAAGACTATGGTTCCCCACAGCTTTTTTTGTCAATTGTAGTTCTCAATAAATTTTGTCTTAAACGTAAACCTCTTTCGATTTAATCAAGCTCACTTTGCTTTACTCTGTACCGTTTACTTTTAATCTATTCTGTGTGTATCTATTTTCCAAGCTTTCCTTTCTTATTATGTGTCTAAGAAATTTCAAGTATTTTCTTCTGATTTTAAGTTAAATTTTTTTTTGTTTCTATTTACTCTCAAAATTCGTGGTTGCCATCATGCTATTTTAAGCATTCTTCTTGAAATTTTCTGTTGCTTGAAGTCTCTTCATCTTTAACGAAATTTTTATCATTTTCTGGCATATAGAAGCACCAATATTACATAACCGGCCACAATTCTTCTACATGCTTCTAAGGAAATTTCTCAGTTGCTTTTATTATATGCTTAACTTACGAAAAGCATATTTTTCTATTTCGGTGTGCCTTTTTATATTGATGCTCTCAAGTTCAGTGCATACTATTTTCATCATTATGTACAAATATCTGTCGATTCAGGTATCTTGGAGAAATTTTCCAGCATTCACTGCTATATAGAAGGACTGATATTACATAAACTGTCAGTGCTCTTTACTATGTTTCTAAGGAAATTTTCCAGTTTCTTAGTACTTTTCTTAGCTTTTGGAAGATACCAGTCAGGCTAATGTTTTTTGGATATCAGTGTCACCCATTCAGCTCACTTTTAAAGCACTTGAACTTAAAATAATGAAATGCTGAATAGTATTTATAATATTATTATCTATGTGTTTTAATGTCAATATATTTGCTTGTTACGTTAATTCATTTATGTTTTTGTAATTCATTTTAATACTTATTTTTTTATTAATATTTGATGAATAATTCTAAAATGACACCTTCACTGGTTTCAGGATTTCTGCTAACGATCCCTTAACTGTTCAATATATCGACAATAAAAATCAGTAATTATTGACAATAAAATTTAATCAAGCTATGTTTTAAGCTTCGCATTATAGTTGAATAAAACCTATGAAAGTGTTAGAAAGCGAGCAAAAATGTGATAAACGTAAGAGAAAGAGGCTATTGTTAGTGTGGCAGAACTTGCCAACAGAGCTCGATCTTTCTTTTATCTACGAGTAGCCTGGTGTTGAACAAAACTGGCAGAAATAAAAGAACGTTGCCATGTTTCTCTCGGTCATACACTGTATTTATAGACCTTATGCATTGAGTGAAGATGATGAGTGGTATTGGCATCAGAGATTTTTATCTTTTGAGTCAATTCTTGATGATTAAGCATCGCATAACGATAAATCTCCCTAGACTGAACGGATCAGCCATAAAGTGGACGCTGGTGAGATTGTAAAAAGCTTTTTTGTGCCGGTAGTCAAGTCATCACCGTATAGAGAACATAGATCTCGAGGAACTTTGGCAGTATTGTAACCTGAAAAGCACAGAGAAGAAGATGTTGAACATACTCGTACGTGTTTGCTTGGCATTCCATCTCAAAGGGGTGTCTAATCTGAAAGAAAATTCTAATAAATTTCCGCAGGTTGAACAGAGTTACTGAGAAGGAAAGAATGCTACGAGAGATTAATATTTGAGACGATTCGAAGTTCACCAAAAAACAACAACAAAATCTAAAAAAATGAATGAATTTATGTAGCAACTTCATATGTCGGTGTCAATATAATTCTGTTTGTTCCTTCCTTCCTGATTTAACAAGTTCTTATTGCTTTAAAAATTAGTACCAGGTATAATGTTAAACGATATTAGCCAACAAGGAACGTAGAAGCACATCCCAATTGCTGTTGTCACCAGGTTCAACATAACACTAGGTCGTAGTACCTGTTAGGAGGATGGCACCTATGGAAAATAGTGACCCCCAGCAAAGAAACAGAACACTATGAAATTAAAAAAGTTCAGTTTCAGAGTCTTAGAAATAATATTTTCTATAAAAAATAAACATCATTAGCGACTTCATTAATATATATATATCGTACAATTTCTTAAATCAAACTGTATTCCAAAATAGAACTTTAACAAAATCACAATATGAATCACATGTAGTCAGTTTCGATAAAAATATATAAAATATAAAATTAAAAAATACAAACAAAAAATAAAAAGAAATTTAAATAAATTAAAGCATTTTCACTTTGCTTTAAAAACCTTATCACATTTATCTCCCTCGCTCTATCTATCTATCTATCTATCTATCTATCTATCTATCTATCTATCTATCTATCTATCTATCTATTTAAATGTCTTTTATACTTATTACTCAAATAAATAGAAGGCAACCATCAAATAAAAAGTAGAGTAAAAGACTGAAGCCGACCGGGAAACGGCGTAGTTCTGAGGGAACAGAATCTACGTATTTGTGACTGAAAAATACCAAAACTTAAAGAACTCACTGCTTAATTTCCGTTATAAAAAATCTAAAAGAAGGGAAAGCCGGAAATAATACAATTTTTGCAAATGGAATAAATGTAACAAAGAAAATGTTTATGTTAATCGAAATAAAAGATCACGCCAGAGTCTCGAATTTTAATGAAAACTGTTAAGAAGATATCTACTAATGATATTTCTGCCCTGCTTAGGGCCAAGAAAACACAGTAGATTGACACTGACATGGTCTGAGTTAAAGCAATTAATATGTACGGACAATTTTTCAGACTGTTACTAACATCTGCTTTATAAATGACCATTGTGTTAAATTGAATACCTAAGGGATCAATCTTCTTTATAAAGAAAATAAATGAATATATATTATTTATTCCATTACTGAGTATATTTGTTTTATTCAACAATTTCCAGTAATGAAAATCCTACCAAATTTTCACCCCTCTACACACAAGCAATCGTCTTCATTAATTACGTCCACACAATCATATATAAGCAGAAAAGCTAAGTGTCATCTACCATGTATTAATAATTTAAAATAACATCATATTTTTATTACTTCTAAGTCCCAAAGTAAATTAAATTTTGGTATTTAATGACTCATAAGTAGATGATATGCTGTTAAACAGACAATTCTATATATTGCTTTAGACGTTTTTTTTAATAGACGTGTCTAAGTAGACAATGATTTTTTTATAGTCATCGAATTTTTTAAAAAATGAGTATTATGTCTACAGTGAATACGCTTATTGTTGTCAATCTTCGTCGCCAAATCGTTGTGGAAGTGTGGCGAAACTTCGCCGCAAATTTGTAGTAACCGGTTTGTGCCGGAAGTAATAGACAGAAGAAGAAGGTATGTACAAACAGTGTATTAAGATAAAAAGAGACAAGATATTCAAAGGAAGTGTTAATAATATGTAATATAGAATTAAGTAAGTCCGAAAGTATTATTATGCTGCTTATTTCCTAACTAGTAGCTGTCATTAACATATCTGTTACATACTCTCGTTCCCTGCTCCTAGAAGTCATGCAGTTAATTACTTATAACAAGAGGAAGAGTCAATTCCTCGTAGGAGGGCACAATAACACTTATGTTGTTAAAAAAATTGAAAAATTTCCAACTGAAATGAATTCGGTACACAACTGTTCATTATTTACAGGCCTTTAAGAACATTTCATAAACTCAGGTTTTCAGCATGAACTCTCTGAAAACACCGCACATCACCGAAGTTAAGCATTCTGAAGCCTGGCAAGTACGTATATGTGTGAGAGTTTGTGCATACTTTTACTTTTATGTCCAGTGTCCCGGCAAGACGTAGATAACGATCACTCACAACCCTAGAGCTAAAGTCAAATTGTAATACATTTAACTGAACGTCGTTGCTATCTCTAAAATACCTCTACAATATACACTTACAAAAGAAATTCGTACAATCTAAAATACAATAACTAAATCCACTGCTAGGAAGGTTGGGTCACTGTGTCGCGCCAGGAAGGTTTTTCCTCCTGAATCCATCTTGCATATATACAAATTAACCATCCATCCGTGCATAGAATACTGATGTCAGGTATGGTCAGGCGCCCCCGCTGTTCATCTCAGTATTCTTGACAAGCTCCAAAGGAGAATCACTAATGTGATAGGTACCGACTTGTCTGCCTGACTCCAGCCGTTTTCTCACCGACGGAATGTGACCTCCCTCTGTCTGTTATATATAAATTGTCATGGCTTCTGCTACGACGAACTTAACTCACTGGTGCCCCTGCCACAGGTGTTTACTCGTGCGACCAGACTGGCAACTGGGTCCCACACATTCACAGTTAAATCAACGAAATGCAGACAAAAATTCTACTCCATCAGCTTTTTTTCTCGCACTTCCCGCCTGTGAACCTCGTTTCTATGTTCTTGCTTTCCTGATGGCTACACACTCCACGAATTCAAATGCAATGTCAATACCCATCTCTTAACCTCTTGACTCTAGTTCTTTCTACATCACCCTGTATATATTTTCCTCTATCTTTGCAACTTTCATCACACCTGTATTCCCATTCTTCTCTTGCTCCTTTCTAACTGATTCGTCTTTCTCTTTACTCTCCTCCCATCTTATTCTTTACTCATATGTATCTCCCCTGCACATCAAGGGCGTTACCACCTTGCTTAGGGTGAAAAGATTGAAAAACAAAAAAATATAATTTTGGTTTAAATAACATACTAAAGACTGATAAACAACGAAAATCAAATTTTAAAAAAGGAAAAGAAAATCACATGCTTTTATTTTGTTTGTGAGGGTGGTGTGTAAGCAAAAGAAAACTGTGTAGGATACTAATTTGAGTGGAATGTGTCCGCCGAGTTCAAAATCTAGCCTATTCTACTCTGAAAACTTCACTTTAATTCTTTTAAGAAATGCATACGTTCTTCTTCCTCAAATATTGGTTAAATATCCGAGCAGACAGTTTATGGTACTCTAGGTCAAAAGCCAGTTTCATAAAAAGAGTCAGACGGGATACTCACTTGGGTGATCTCGAAGAAGATATCACTGACTGACCAGAAGGTTTTACCGCAGGAGGTTGCCATTAGGTTCTGCTGAAGACTGGTTGCTAACCAAGGCTAAAAAGCACAATCTGTCCTATTATTTACCCTATATTTACAGGAAAGTGATAGATTAATACCTTTACCAAGGGTATTTGCACGTAAGTATTTTGCAACGAATTCAACCGGAATACGAACTCGGCTTAGCGACTTATCGTTCCGATGCTACAAGCGCCTAAAAGTTTAAAGGGTGCGGCTAAAGTAACGCCCTCTTTCATTTTTTTTTAATTAAATTTTCATGAGCAAATTTAATCAGAGTAAGCTAACTATTTCTACGAACGATTTCACATATGTTTACATTAATTTCAGGAAATGTATCAGACACTGTTTTAATTCAGGAATTAGTTTCTGTAAACCAAATCTTTTAATACAAACCATATAATACGTAAATATCTAGGGGTGTTTCGTTCTTTTGTCAATATTGTTCACTCGAATAGCACGAAATAAAGGGGAAACATAGTTTGCCACGCTCAAAAGCGATGACAGTTTTCACATATGAGTAAAAGCAAAGGTAGGGAGAAAGAATATACTTTGCCCTAAAGGGTCATGACATTCTTTAAAAAGATGTTTGGAACAACGAAAAAAACTCTTGCGACAATCCAAATGAAAATTATGTCTTGATTTAAATTTAGTTTATTAGGGAATAGTTTTACTTTTTATATTAACAAAATTCAATTTGTTATATATATTATATTGTTTACATATTATATATGCGTGGTACTTATTTAAAAGCGCTCAATATCAGTAATAGAGCAGACATATTCATATAGATAGGTGTGAGTTTGTAACCCTGGGTTTCACGCTTTCGCGATCGTCAGACAAACTGATTAATTTTTTTAAAAAAATAGTGATATTCGTGGAAGTGGGGGAAATCTGTCGTCACGGGAGACGCAGACATATATATATATATATATATATATATATATATATATATATACATTGGTACACCCATCAACGCGCGCAAGGACACACACACACACACACACACACACACACACACACACACACACACACACACACACGCACGCACGCGCGTTCGGTCACTGAGGCTTGCATAAACATACATATGCGAATCGTGCGGGGTTTGGTATATATATGTATATGTTTGCCGATGCACACATACATACTCATTCGGTTGGCGTATTCGAATAGTGTAGCGAATAGATGTCGATTTCTCGTACGTACATATGTACTTTTGATGGGTTCTCTGTGAAACTATGGTATGTAAGAATTGCTATTATTTTATTTAAAGCTGTATTGTTATTTTTTGTTTTAAAGTGGGTTATTGGCTTGTTTTATTATTTTTTGTGGTTGCCTATATTTAAATGGTAGAAATTCTAATTTGTAATGCTTGTTAGTGTTTATTAATTATTAATTTTACTATGGCAGAGGCGTGTGATTTTTTTATTCGTTTGGTATAAATTGTGATAATAGGTATTTATTTTCATGTCTGCATTTGGAAATTAGTTCTGATCTCGTGTTTAGTAAGTTCTTTTGTGGGGTATGAGATATAATTGCTACTTTCTCATGTAGGCAAAGTAGGCTTTTTTTTGTAATGTTGTTGTAAGCAGGTGCTTTTTTCAGTATTCCCCAGCTTATTGTCGGTGAAATATTTCTGTCTTTTAGACGCCATACGTATGTTGATAGGGTAGTGCTGTTTAAGTATTTTCTGTTGGAGAATGAAAGATTGTGGTTGATATTTCTTTTCTTAAATGGACCCTCAGTGGCACCGATGTAGTACATTTGTTTGCTGGTAATTTCTCTGGAGTGGGCATATAGTTCCGTTTCTGCAGTTGCATTGAGCTTCTTCGATGGCATTATTGTACTTTGTTAATTTTTTGTTGTGGCTTTTTATTATTTGTGTAATATTTTTGTGCAGCTGTAACCAATTTTGACGTTGTTTTTGTTGAATATTTTTGTAATCGATTTGTCACCGGGAGGTGTTTTTCTATTAAATCCAGGAATGTCTTACCTATGTTTGTTTTGACGGCTTTGTTGTATGGTGGATTAAACCAGATGATATTTCTTTTTCTGTTTTTGCTTTTTCGTTACGGAGGTGTATATTGTAGTTGTTGTTTGTATCCACATTTCTTTAGTGCTTCGTGGTATGGTGTTCTTTTGTTATTGAAAATCTGTATGTTAGATGAATTTTCAGATTGTCTGCGGCTGATTGATATGGGTATTTGTTTGATGATTGAAGGTGGGTGGTTGGAGGATGTGTGTACGTAAGTTGAATCGTCATTATCCTTTCTGTATGGTTCATATATATTTTTGTCCAAGTTAAGGGTGACATCTAAGAGGTTTACTGTTTTATACTTGCTTTTATTTCTATTTTGAATCCAATGGATTTTAATGCGTTTACTATATTTTTCCTAAATCTATCTAATTTGGGACCATTGGGTTCTCTTATCAGGATAAGTACGTCATCTCTGCATAGTCCGTGTCCTTTTTATCCAGGATTCTGGCTAGGTTTGAAAGAATGAGTATGCCTACTAATTCGCATGTCCCTGATCCATCGTAGCTACCCATTATTACATCAAATAAGTCGTGGTTTTGTTTTTTTCCATGGTTCATTATTGTAGAATTGCCTGAATATTTTAATGTCTTCGTCTGTAATTTTTATATGTTGTTCTGCCAGTTGTATAGCCTCATTTAATATGTTTTCTGTGATGGATGGGTAGAAGTCCACGATGTCGAATTGGATGAAAGTGGCTTTGTCCTTGTTTTTTATTGTTGTAAACCACTCTATGACAGCTTTGGTATTCTTCCATTGGTTAAGGCCTAACATATATATATATATATGTACAACTAACTAAGAAACGAAAAAAATATTTCCAACGTTTAAACATTAATTTATAACAATCCCCAATATAAAAATAGAGCAAAGAATATTTATTATAAATTATACTTTAGAACGGTTATTGCTTGATCTATTTCCACGGAGTCCAAGTGCATATTACCGGGCAAAGGATTGAACTCACAATACAATCAGAAATTAACAGAACCCCTCAGAAAACTTCCCATCCAACCGCTACTGGTCAATCAACGAGAAGCAATTCTGCTAATGAAATTGCTCGGTCTCATATTGCTAGGATTGCACCAGAGTTGAACGACAAATTGGAATACCAGACATTGCTACAACCGCCATATTCCCCTGATTTCTCCTCCACTAATCATCACTTTTTCAACATTATAACAATTTACAAGGCATTTAATTTTAAAGCAGTTTAGAAAAGTGCATTCAATGTTATATTGGTGTCTAAATTATCAGAGATTTATCGTAAAGGCAGTGTAACATTGTGGGTGAATGGCAGAAATACATAGATATTCAGGGTTCTATATTTTGATTGGAAAAACAGTGTTTAAATACTTTAATTCAAGAAGAAAAAATTTAAAAACCAACATTGTTTTTTTTTAACAATATAGTAGCAGAAATACGTTCCGAAATACAATCACGATCACAAATCCTGTAAAATTTAGGGTACTATAAAACCCATATATAACTTAATCGTATAACCAGTAGGTGAGAGAGCTAATTATTCTTTGGGCGTGTTCTGATTCAAAAGTTAAAAAAAAATTCTCCTACACTAGTAGCTCTACCTACTCAAAAAGAAACAATGTTTTCTATCAACCTCATGGTATGAATTCTCTCCAACACTAATTGCCAACTATCATACGAAACCTCAGTCTGATCTGCTATTTAACTGTACATGAAGAAAGATAACCTAAATTGCTTGCGGAACACTGCATTTTGTTAAAAACAACATCTTAATATTTTTTGTAGCTTTTAAGTAAAAGTTAAAATCTCAGTAATTACACTGTATTTACCTTTATTTTGACAAAAATAAGCACTTATCTATTAAAAATTATCATACAACAGTCTAATGTTTCGTTTCCGTCATTAACCGTCCCTAATACAAACCCATTAGGCGTTTCAGTATCATCAGCAGTATGGGCTTCGTCCAGCCTGATACACTGCTAACATTTTAACTCATATTACACACATATTCAGTGAGGCCATTTTCGTCATACATACTGCACGCATCATAGCATTGGATATATCGAATGCCTTCGACAATGTATATAACAGAGAATTACTATACAAGCACTCCGACTATAGATACACCAGAAAAGGTTTCTCTACAATAAAATCTTTCCTAACAGGAAGAAAATTATTAACGGCCAATTCCCCGAGGCCATGGGGTGGTCAAAGATTTACATAAATGATCTAAGAATATGCACCGATTTTTGTAAGCATAAATGCTGATGATAAGACGATATATAGATGCACCTTCGAAAGTCTAGACGATCAGATTGGCAGCTAACCACTCTTCCGACTTAACACTACCTTCTCAGTGAGAGAAAATTTATTGGTTATATTCAATGCCTCCAAAATCAAACCGCTTACATTAGATCACTGTCAATCAGACCATAAAGTACCACCAGAAACGATGAATGGATGTCCCTACGAGGGAAGATGGCTCGAAAGAATATTCGACCTCGGACTCACTCTTGATCTCATGTGGAATACCTTAAGACAATCTATTGCTAATGATGCAGATAAAATGTGCTGCTCCTTTATAAGTAAATACCTGGCTTTTTATGCTATCCTCTAGCTTTATAAGAAACAAATCAGGCCAAGAATAAGGTACGGTTGCCCAGACCTCCCTTTCCAGTCTTGATAGAGTTCAAAAACGTCTCCAATGATTTTTTAAAGAACAATTATTTTCTACATTCCAACTAACGCTCACAGACGAAATGTCGTAAGACTCTCACTGCTCTGTGCTCCGACGAACTGCATCACCTGGCTCCACCCGGTCTGACTTCCATCGCTAGGACCGACCATGCCACTTAGTTGCAAATCATCATCGGTGAGAAGTAAATTCCACCCAATCAGCAACTTTCATTAAACCACGGCACTCGGGAATAAACTCTCAATATTTGGCTTTTGTTTGTAGGTGACTTGATAATTTTTGGTACTGGCAAAGGACTGGTCTCTTGATTTGAGGACAAAAAGAAAAAGAAAATACATGGAAGGTAGACTGTTTAATTTTAGAGTCAATCTTCTACTGTCATCTACTCCTATTCATATAAACTAACCAGTAACGTGACCGTCTACCTCGATTAGCGCCCAGGCCTTGTACATGGTGCACCATACTGTAATATATATATTACGTTTTTAAGACAGACTGTGCGGTTGAGGTGTGTAAATGTGTGTGTGTGTGTGTGTTTGTGTGTGTGTATGTGAGTGTGTGTGTGTGCATTGTACGCCAGGTGTATGAGAAAATGTATTTATTTGACCTCCAATGTTAAGTGTGTGTGTGTGTGTGTGTGTGTGTGTGTGTGTGTGTGTGTGTGTGTGTGTGTGTGTGTGTGTGTGTGCATTGTACGTCAGGTGTATGAGAAAATGTATTTGTTTGACCTCCAATGTTAAGATTGAAGAGAAACTAAAATAAGGTTACACTGGATGCGCTAAAGTTTAGAATTCTCATTTTTCATTTAAACTATTCGGAAACATTAGGATGACAATCACGAATCAGTCACAGGAAATGAAAAAGCAAGCCGTCAGGCCAGCGATTCATTATCACTCGGAGATAGCCAGGTGAAGATGACGAACGACAGTTGGCGCTCCGATGATCGCACTGATGTACCCATGGGGACACATTCAAATGTACTGATTTTTCTTGAGTAAATATCTTTCTTTTTTATATTACTATTTGTTCTCAGTTATTAAATGCAACTTTTACACATATGTTTTTGTTCTACGAGTTGAGAAATAGAGGAATTTGACACTATTAAATTATAATTTACGCTAAAATAAACGCAAGTCTGCACACAACCTCTCTCTCACCTTATTTTTCCTTCCTCTCTCTCACTCTCTTCCTTGCGCACACACACACACACACACAAGCGCACATACACACACACACACACACATACATATATATATATATATATATATATATATATAAATGGTCATCCGCAGACAGTTCTGTTTTGCTGTATGACAGCTCAAAAGTACGGTTAGACGGATGTTCTGTCGTGTTTCAATCTTGGGCAAAAAGCAATCGGATAACACGACAGAACTGAGTTATGGCCGCTCAGTAGAAGAAGGCATACTCTTTTAAAGTGTGATATACTATGTATACATACGTCAGTAGTTAGAGTGTTCGAATTCATTACTGAATGAACGATGCGTAGATGCTATAGAGTAGCTACTATTTTTTTCAAAGTCTACCATTCTTCCAGAGTGCTCAATCAAGTTGTGACAGCGTAATATGGTCATCTACAGAGAGATCTGTTTCGCTGTATTACAGCTGACACACACGCACACACACACACACACACACACACACACACACACACACACACACATATATATATATATATATATATATATATATATATATATATATATGAAGTGTGTCAAAAATATATTTACAAAACTTGAGGACGGGTTCTTTACAGAAAACAAGAACAAAATTCAATATAAACATATTTCTGCAAATTCTTCGTTTTTGAGTTTTAACTTTGAACTTTACGGTCGACGCTGTTAAATGTACAATCCAAAATACAATCCTTGATCCATAGTTTGTAGTTCCACGGATCCTGTCTCATCAACGCGGCAATAAACAACCACAAAGGTTAGATGAATCGGATTCTTTCGGTCTGGAAACACAATCTAATGGATCCGTGTAGTTTCGCGTCCAATACTATCTGCTCAGACGTATGTAAAAATCGTGGCTTTCTTTAAACTTTAACTAAGAACGAAGGATTTGTGAACATATGATTATATGAATTTTAAATATTTGAATTCCCAAAAAAGTCATATACTGATATTCTCAGGGACACATGATTAAGTGAATAAAAGAATTGGTTGGAGCCATTGTCTCGGCTCAGTGAGTTGTCAGCAGATGTGAACAAAAAGAAACTTAAAGAATTGAGTTAAAGGGAGATTTGGAAGGAACGCAAGTCATGGAATGAAAGCAATATATCTTGGTGATCGGAATAAAAGTTCAGTTCAATCTTCCAACAAACTAAAGAAGGTCGGAGAGTACGACGACCGAAACGTCTACATAATTTCAACAAAATCTGCACAACAGTGCTACCTGTGCAAATAAGTCATTTACTGATATTTGAATATTTTGTGTATTTCTCTTGTACGAATTCGGCTTTCAGTATTCTCTTTTAAATTATAATTAAGTATATTTTGCATTTTTATAGTGTTAATAAATTAAACATGAATAGGGAAAAGTCTTACATATTCTGTACCCGTTGCTAACGCAAAACGGATATGCACGGCACTTTCATACATTCGGGCTTTCAGGGCACCGGCTTGAAATCAGAATAAAATGACCTACGCTCACGGCTCCAGTTGTAAAATTTTTTAACTAGATTCCCCGCATATAAATCTAAAATATTGAATTTCACTGTCACTATTCACTCAGTTAAGTGCCATATTTGATACATACATGTGCGATAATGTCACTTTCGAGACATGACTGAATAGACAGAAATTTTCCATCAATAGGTTGCCAATCTCTTCGGTGGTATATTGGTTGCCAAAAAAGCCTGCTGAAACCAATCTCGCCTGCTTTGTCTAGATCAAACAGTTGTCATACGTGATACACGCAAGGACGATCATGTCTCTTTAGAGAAATAACTGAGCAGACAGAAGATTTTCCCGCAGAAGTTTGTCATTTCTGTCGTTGGTAGGCCGGTTGCTAACAAAGTCTACTGAACCCAATCTCTCCTGCTTTTCAATCCTTTATACTGAGCAGTCAGTAAAGTGAGATACGCGACACAAACTTAGGCGATCATGTTTCTTTCGAGAAATGACTGACTAGACAGAAGATTTTCCAACAATAGGTTGCCATTTCTTTCTGCGGTATACTATTTACCAACCAAAGCGATAAAACTTAATTTGTCCTGCTATTCTACCAATAGTTCGAGGGAGGAGAGGTGTATTTAAACCTTTCCCAACGGCAAGTACTAGAACAAGAATAATTACATATAAGCATCAAATTATCAGTCTACAACTTCTAGCACAATACTAAACAACTTATTTAAAAATTGGAAAAAATAATACAAATAAATAATCAGACAGACTTCGCGGTTTCTTTTAAATAAATTTGTTCTCTAAATACGACTTATATATGTTGTTGTGTATCTGACCGGCAACAATTCTTTAATACATGCTTTGTTAAACATTACCTGGCAAATTGCTTTTATGTTTATATTCAGTTGGACAGATATATCTCCCACATAAACCTCGCAACAAATAGTCGGATAAATTGTGTACACATTAAGTTCAATTTTTTAACTTTGAAGATAAATCTATTAAAAACAAAAGAAAGTGACTGCGAAAGTGACTGCATCTTGGCTGCCAGGTCGGGATCGATCACATTACGGATTCTCTGTTGTATTTTGTCAAGCACCCCTAGGTGAATAGCAAGAAAACCCACCCAGATATGGTAGCAGTATCGTCGAAAGGTGACCTCCCTTTGTCTGTTCTATAAATACTTTCATGGCTTCTGCTCAGACGAACTTAAGTCACTGATGCCTCCTCAACAGGTGTTTTCTCGTGCAACCAGACTGGCAACTGGATCCCACCCATTCACAGTCAGGTTAGCCAAATGCAGACAACAATTCTACTCCTGCAGCTTCCTCTCTCGCACTTCCCGCCTGTAGAACTCGCTCCCGTATTATTGCTTTCCTGACGGTTACAACTTCCAGAAATTCAAATGCAAAGTCAATACTCATCTACTAACCACGGGACTCTAGCTCTCTCCCCACACCTGTATAACCCTCCCTTTCTTTCCACCTATGTATCTGTCATCGCACCTGCTTTCTCAGCATTCTATTGTTCCTTTCTAACTAGTTTGTACTCCTCACTCTTTTCTAATTAATCTTTTTACATTTATGTAGCCCCCTGCACATCAGTGGCGTTTCCGCCTTGCTCGGGGTTAAATGATTTTAAAAAAATGCAAGGGCGGATGGGTTGAGGACAAATATATATATATATATATATATATATATATCGTGTATTTGAGCAACAATTTCTCTTTTATACAGGTTTCATTTAAAATGACAGACAAGGTATTATTATTATGTTTTTCGTACAATTGTTCATGTGTTCGTATAATTTTTTTCGGAGATTATATAAGAATTGTCCAAATGTTTTGTACTTTCGAGCGCTTTCGCCTATACTTTTAGCCATTATCAAGAATTAATTTTATTTCACTTGTAAATAAATATGTGTAAAGTTTATGCATATAGAGTTTTGTGTACGTAAAGTTTCAAACACGGCAAGCACATTGTTACCGTATTTATAATTGATGTTATTACGTGTAGGATTTCTCTGTTTTTATTTGTAATACCTGCATTATTTTTAAGCTTCGTTTAGATGCGAATGAGGAATGCTGATAATACATGCATAATAACATCATTTTTAATGAAACATATATATATATATATATATATATATATATATATATATATGCACAAAATTGTTGAAAAGATTTTGACCAGACAGATGCACCCAGAAGTTAATCGGGTAAATGAATAAACACGAATATTTTTGTTAGGAACTTTTCTTTAGAGATTTGAGAACTCTTGAACATTCCCCTTGCTTATTCCCATTCGCACGTACGCACGCACGCATGCACAAACACACACACACACACACACACACACACACACACACACACACGCATAAACAAACACATTTTTCACAAAAATGTTATCAGCTTTTGTTTGTGAAAATAACAGACAGATCTATTATTAATAAATAATTGAAAGCAGTCTCAGGCAGAATGACGGGAGAATCAGAAAGCTGAAAAAAAAGAAAGTTCAATGAACGACTGTTCACGTAAAGTGCTCGAAAAGGTGATGGAGGTCTGAGAAGATTGGTGTCAATTGGCCTGAAGCGATTGACACAAGAGAATTCTTGTATGGCGTAATAAATATTTAAATACTTTCATTATCGTCCGTCTACATTCTCCTCATCCTCGTCGTCATCATTATGATTATCGCCAGCCACAGCAATGGTAAGAAACAGTTGAAGAAGAATATAATGAGGAGGATTGCTGAACAGGTGCGTTATTTTAATAAAATATTTTTTTATGAAAACAAATACTTCTTTTAGTCATAGGCACAAAATACACACACATATATGTATACATATATACATCCTTATTTTACAAAATTTTACGAAATCCGTTACGAAAATGATTAACTCTGATATCTTTTAACTTAATTTGTTTATCCATTAAATAAAATGTCTGAACAAATAAATTAAAATATGTTGGACTTAATCCATTTTGTAACGGATTTCGTAAAATTTCTTTAAGAAAAAAAATATTTGTTTACATTAGAATACGAAAACAGCAGATATGAATTCTTCGAAAAATCAGGAAAATGTGTGTTCAAAAGTACTATTTCACATTTTGCTTGCGTGGTCGAGTGTTTAAGAGACGTCAGATCTAAGGACGGCTTCCGCTAGTGGATACAGTTGTGAATGCTGCGAAAGACGCATATTTTCCTAAAATGATTTCTCGATTATTTAGTCTGGTAGATATAAATGAATATACTGTTTAATTATAAAAACTGAGTATCAATCAAAAATAATGTGTAAACGAATGAATTAAGAATACATAGATGAATAATTGTATTTGCATACTGTTTCTACATACTTATATGTTTACAGGTTCGATTCGTAAATTGTCGCCCTTGTATCTCATTTTAATTTTACTCATATGCGATGTATGTAGGTTTTTTTTTTATTTTGTCGATTGCTCAGTATAGTAAGATAAGTTGTGCACTGCATGTAAGAAAAAAGCAACATGTCGCAAATCACTCCGGCAGAAATTTCGAAGAGACCTGCTGTACTGCTTGGCATAAATGCCAGAAAATCCAATAGAGAAAAAAAATTAAATTGTTTGGGTGTCAATTTGAGGGTAGTGAAGACGGTTTGGACAAGTTAATATCATGGTGATTGGAGAGATCACTAGGGATGGCAAATTTATCTTCTCATAGGGACTCAGAATCAAGACCCTATGTCTAGCAAAAGAATTATGCATAATGCCATACTAGCAGTAAAACACAGTCATGGCTGTCAACAATTTTTGTCAGCACATTACCCCTTGCATCTGACAAACCACCTCCACAGACTGCAACCCCTGTGATTACTATGTGTGGTGTGCAGTTGATGCCGAAACCAACAATGTGACTTGTAACACCAAATATGGACTGAAAACAAGGACCACGCCAGTTAGCAATGAGAGCGCCCAGAAGAGATGCAGGAGATTTCAATTTTGTCTGGAGGGCATGGTTGAAGCGAATGACGATTTTATTGAATAAATTAGCTTTTTAGTATTTCAAGTTATTTCCGTGCAGTATTAGTAAATATATTTGTTAAAATGAGATGGCAATGTTATTTTTCTTTTATATATATATATATATATATATATATATATATATATATATAGTCATCTATAGACAGATCTGTTTCACGGTATCACAGCTCATGAGTTAGTCATCCGATTGACTCTAACCAGGATTGAAACCCGACTGAATTGAGATCTGTCGGCAATTCTACCTCTGAGCTATGGTCTTTTACTAGAGGAAGGCCGACTTTAGCGTGTTATATACAATGTAAACACATGCCAGTAGCCGATAGTGTTCAAATTTTTTACTGAATAAACGATGCGTAGTTGCGTGAGTAGCTATATGCGTGTGTATAAGTGTGTGTGTGTGTGTGTGTGTGTGTGTGTGTGTGTGTGTGTGTGTGTGTGTGTGTGTGAAATGTTCTGATAACGAACAATGTAAAAGGACAATATGAATAATTGGTAAAGAAACATTTAATTTAGACGATCGGCTTAGTAAAGTCACCCAGAAGACAAAATGCGTCGGCTAAGATAACATTATTATTTTGTCTTTTTCCTCTTGATAATAAAAGTGATGGATGTAAAACAACCGTCCAGAGTTTTAATTTTAAAGGTTAATTTTATCTTGCAAATTTATTACTTTTCCATATTTATATTTTAAAGTAAAAAAGAAATGCTCTACCTTTTCAACAGTAAATTATTAATATTAATTTTTACATTTTACAACGGTTAGTTATCATTTCGTAACTCAAGATTGCTTCATGCCAGTCAGTTAATTGCCATACGTGATACACGCTTAGGTGATCATGTCTCTTTACTAGATTCTCACCTAAATCATTGCTGACTCTTCCAGTTAATGTCACACATGATACCCGCTTGCAAGACATAATAGATTCTCGGGACGAGAAATTGGAGAGCCGATTTCGAATTCCAGTAGAATTCGTTTCGTTAACTTAACACAAATACCCTTAGGAAAAGTATAACTCCATCTCCAAGTATTAGTTGAATAGCAGAGCAAATTAGATTCTATAGTCATTGTTGGTAACCAGTATTCCTCAGAAGAAAATGGCAACTTACTGCGGGGAAATCTTCTGCTTAAAGAGCAAATGCGCGGCAAGTGCTTATAACTTATAGTAAAGTTTAATAACTAGTAATAAAGAAAATAAACTGAGTCGACTCTGCATGGTTATGGCACCTCTCTCTTTATGAGCGTAATACGATATATATATATATATATATATATATATATATATATATATTTGATGGAACTGTTGAATAGTCGGCACAATTTTTTTTCTTAACATATACGACTGGTGCAGCCCACGGACTATAGTCAAACTTTTAATTACGCCTTGTCTCTCTAATCATTCGAGATTTTTGTCAATCAACTCTATTTTTTTTATCTTTCTCTTCAGTTAAAGGAAATGTTTATTCCGGATAAAATTTTTGTACAAAATGGAAGGAATAGTGTGCGGTCTGATGAAATGAGTTAATTTAGCTCATTGAAATGAATTATAATTTATAACCAATTTAAATGACGTGTTGAGTTTTCTTTTATAAATATCATATTGTTCTGGATAACATCCTTTGAGCTCTCTCTATAGATATAACTCCTAATAGATGATATTAAGTTGATCTTGTTGGATTATTCTTGTCGTTTACGGACTGGACATCTATACCTATATATATATTTATATATATTTTAAATCTAAAAAGGTTGAGCAAAACCGATCCTATTATCATTAATTTAATTAATATTAGAATTGATCAAGTTGGAGGGTTAACTATTTTAATTTTAAACTTTTGATTATGACAGACGTATTGTAAAGCTTTCTAATATCGAGTCATGAATCTCTGTCTGCTTTTCGCCTTTCTTATATCGTGTTGACAAATGAAAACAAAACAAAAAAATATTTTCTTAATCCCAACCATTTTTTTTCACTTCCTGTGGATGGATATATATTTGTGCTTTATCCCGTATGGAAATTTTCTAACATATTTGAATTATTAAATATTTGTTTTCGACCGTCGTTGATGAAGCGATAATATACTCTCTGAAATAGCCATTCAACGAAATCAAATTTCGGAATATTTTTTAGGTACTTTATATATATATATATATATATATATATATATTAAAAAGGATTAATTCAAGGATGTTGAATGACCATTTCGATATGAAATCCCCACAAGGGATAACACACCACCTCTCCAACAAAAAAATCCTTTCTGAAACTGGAGATAGATCTGAAAATCAGTCTATTTATCTTTTTAAATAGATTTGCAAAAAAATTGAAAAGAAAGAAAAAGAAAAAGAAAAAGAAAAAAAGAAAAAGATAAAATAAAATAAAATAAAATAAACAAGAAAAGAAAAATTGGCATCGTCTGGGTTCGCGAAAAAGGAAAGAGAATTGTAACGTAAAAGGAACAGACGGCGTGTTGAATTGATAGGTTAAGCAAAACGCAAAAAACGTGGGAGGTAAGAGAGATAAAGGAAGGGAGGGTAAAAAGAACTTGATCCCCAAAATCAAGTTTCGGGGAACTTCTAATGAATTCCAGGATTTATTAAAGTCGAACATTAATACCTTAAAGAATTCCAAAAACCTATGGATAAAATCGGACAAATCAAATAACATTTACAAGTGTAATACTTCCAATTACCTAAATATCCTTAAAATAATATAACTAGTCATTACAAAATAGACAGAGGAAAGCTAATTTTATCGGAAATTAACTCTGATATGGCTAAATTTGCAAATAAATTAAATATTAGTGACAGAATTTGTAAAATTTCTACCAAAGAAGCTTATGTTTTATTTAAGGACCACAAACCAAACTTCCAAAATAAATTAGAAACTAGACTAATTAATCCTACTAAAAGTGAATTAGGCATAATTTCTAGGGAAGTTCTGAAGAACCTAATAGAGAAGTTACAATCTAATTTACAACCGAATCTTTGGAAGAGTTGCTTAGATACCATACAATGGTTTGATAATATCAATGACAAATCTAAATCCACTTTCCTTAAATTTGATATTATGGATTTCTATTCCTCTATATCAAAAAAACTTCTTGTGGATAGTTTAGACTTTGCTAGAAATTATGTTAATATTTCGGATCGGGACAACAGGATTATACTGGGAGCTAGTAAATCCATTCTCACCTTTGATAATTCTACTTGGACAAAAGGGCCTAAAGATAGTTTTGATGTCCCTATGGGAGGCTATGATGCAGCCAGGGTAGCAGATCTAATAGGTATTTATATTTTAGATATTTTAAGTAGATTTTTAGACCCTAAACTAATAGGCCTATATCGGGATGATGGACTGATATGTATTCCCAATTCCAATGGGCCTTACACTAATAGAATACATAAGAAAATTACCAGAGCCCTAAATTTTCTAGGTTTTAAGGTTGAGGTTACTTCCAATCTCAAAATTGTAAACTATCTAGATATCACCCTTAACTTAAATGATGGTTCCTACCGACCCTTTCTCAAAGAAAATAGTTCTCCCACTATATAAATAGTTTATCCAACACCCCAAAAATATTATAAGACAAATACCCCAGACATAGGGTTAACCAATTATCATCTAATATAAAAATTTTCAACGCAAGTAAAGAAATTTACGATAAGGCCCATCAGAAAAGCGGTTTTATTAACAAGTTAACGTATAATAAGCCTGCTATAAACCCAGAATCATCTAAAACTAAAAACACCGGAAAATGTAGAAAAAGGAAGATAATTTGGTTTAACCCTCCTTATTGTAAACTAATATCAATATTGGTAAGTATTTTCTCAGATTAATCAATAAACATTTTAATAATAACAATCCCTTAAATAAGTTTTTTAATAAATTCACCCTAAAAATCAGTTACTCTTGCACCTCAAATATAGATGATATTATTAATTCCCATAATAGGCATATTTTAATGAACTTAAATAATACCGACATCAAATTTGGAGTTGTTGATAAATGTAATTGTAATTCTGTGGATACCTGCCCGGTGCAGGGCAAAGGTAAATCCACCCAAGCAATTTATGAAGCCTATATTTCTCCATCTAACAACAAAGACAATTACCGGACTTATATTGGTATGTCCGCGGGCTCTTTCAAACAGAGACTTTACAAACACAGGTACTCGTTTTCGAACCCTAACCAAAGATTCTAGACGGCACTATCACGTAGATTCTGGAAAATGAAAGAGGAAGGGCAGGACCCTATAATCAGCTGGAAACTAATAGTCTCAGCCTGCACCCCTAAAGATTTTCGTGATAGGTGCCGTCTATGTTTATTGGAGAAGATTCTGATTTTGAAGTATCCTCATCAGGACTTAGAAAGGAATTCATTAATAAGTGCCGTCATAGGGCGGATTTTAAATTTTAAATTTAAATTTAAATTTTTAATTTTTTAATTTTCAATTTTTCTTTTTATAATTTTTATGTATAGGTGTATGTATGTGTGTGTATATGTATATTTGTATATATGTGTATAAATGTATATATGTATATATGTATGTGTGTATATATGTATTTATGTGTGTAAAAATTTTTTAAGCTATTTAAATGCTCTACTTATATTGCCCTTCATAATATTCATTAAATTTTTTATATATTTTTTATATGTATGTGTGTATGTGTGCATATGTATAATGTATATGTATATATATATATATATATATATATATACATTATACATATGTATATATGTATATGTGTGTATGTGTGCATATATATAATGTATATATATATATATATATATATATATACATTATACATATGCACACATACACACATACATATAAAAAATATATAAAAAATTTAATGAATATTATGAAGGGAAATATAAGTAGAGCATTTAAATAGCTAAAAAAATTATATGTGTGTGTGTGTGTGTGTGTGTGTGTGTGTGTATACACGTGTGTACATATATATTGTGTTTGGATTTTTTGTATATGTGTGTACATATATGTGTGTATATGCGCATGTATGTGTATATACGTATATACGTGTGTTTATGTAATTGAATGTATATGTGTGTGTATGTATGTATATATGTATTTATAATTGAATTGTGTGTGTGTATGTGTGTACACATATATGTATATATAATTGTAAATGAATTTTTTTTCATATATACCTAGCGGTATCTTTATTTAGTTTAAATTAAATGACCTAATTTAAAAAAAAAATATTTTAAATTCTATATCTTTTTATTCCCTTTGAAAAAAAGTATACCTTTTTAAAAAAGGCCTTTTTCTAATACTTCAACGTTTTTGGGAAGTTAGGTTTTTGAATATGTCCAGCGTCTGTTATATATAAAAAAAATTTTCTTTCTTTTCTTTTTTCCCTCCCTTCCTTTATCTCTCTTACCTCCCACCTTTTTTTCCGTTTTGCTTAACCTAATATCAATTCAACACGCCGTCTGTTCCTTTTACGTTACAATTCTCTTTCCTTTTTTGCAAACCCAGACGATGCCAATTTTTCTTTTCTTGTTTGTTTTATTTTATTTTATTTTATTTTATCTTTTTCTTTTTTCTTTTTCTTTTTCTTTTTCTTTCTTTTTCTTTTTTTTGCAACTCTATTTAAAAAGAAAAATATACTGATTTTTTCTCCAGTTTCAGAAAGGATTTTTTTTGTTGCTGAGGTGATGTGTTATCCCCTGTGGGGATTTCATATCGAAATGGTCATTCAACATCCTTGCATTAATAATTTTTAATTTATATTTGCTCTGTGATATTTTATTACATGGAGCTCTCTTCCTGTATCATTTTTTAATATTAAAATAAAATTTTAATATTAATTAAGATCGGGTTTTTAGAATTTACCTTCCTGCTTTTTCCGATTGGATTAAAGTATATATATATATATATATATATATATATATATATATATATATATATATATATAATGTGGTACAGGAATCTTTTTGAGAAATAGAGAAACATTGAATTAATCCAGAAATAACGCAATAACAAAAATAAAGCTAACTAATTAAAGAAAACTCTAACCTTTAGAAATCTCTGAAAATATAACTATTATTTGGTGTTTTTGTTTTAGTAGTTTATCTGTAGTTACGAGGATATAATTTTTATAATCATTTCACCCCAAGCAAGGCAGTTTTACTGCCACTGGTGCGCAGGGCGTTATATAAGAGGCGAGTGAAGAAAAAGAGGAACAATTTATATGGGGTGTTAGAGAATGGGTAAAAGAAGTGTTTAGAGAGCTGATGAAAGTAGAGTGGACGAGGAAAAGAATATTAGGGAATATATGCAAGTCAGAGAGATAGAAGATGGCAAATGACCTTACTATAAATTCTTGGGGATTGTAGCTGTCTGGGAAAGAAAGTATACGGAAGGGAATTCCGCAGACAGGAAGCGCGTGAAATGAAGCTGATGGAGTAGAACAAGCGGTTATATTTTATTGGTTTCACTGTAAATGAGTCGGACCTATTTGTTAGTCAAGTAGTTCGAGTAAATTTATGCAGAGCGGGCAACAGGAAGCTAAGCTTGTCGGAGCGGAATCTGTGAAAGCATTTGGAGAAGACAGAGAGTGGCTCAATACGCCGGTGACAAAGTGACTGAAGCTGAGCTACCAAAACCGTTGGATTTTGTCTAGAACACAGAGGTGAATAGCAGGAGCACGCGACCAGAGCTTACTGTATATTTCCTCAAACCATTTGATAATTATCAAAGAAGCGTTAATTACGACCAAAATAATATTTAATATATGCATTCAGGTGGTTCCATGATTGATACGGCTTTAAGATAGTAAGAAATTTTGACTGGCTTAGACAGAAATTAGGAATAGACTGAATGAAAAAAATGTTGAAACTGGAATGTACTATGATCGAACTCTAATTAGCCCTATTTTGTGATTGTTGATGAAGTATAAGTACATGGACATTCGTACACCAGGCTGTTTGTAATTGTTTAGATATAAGTAAAAAGAGGATAGATACAAATCAATATTCGCAAGAGATCACGTGATGAAACGTAGACATAGCAATGGTTTCCTATTAGGGGCGTGGGTAAGAAAAATCTTCTATAAAATCGGTTTTGCTATTTCGTATATTTTGAATTTGTGAGGATGCAATACGTGACAACATTTTCAATAACGTCATTTTTATATAATCAATAATCAGTCGTCTTATTCGACACGCATCAGATAAATTCATGAAATATTGTTATATTTTTATCCCATTTTGTATAAAGATAGCCTTTTATGCAGAATTATATATATATATATATATTTTAGAAAAAAAAACATACATAATATGAAGTTTGAACATATTAAAAATTCATCCTGAACTTTGCTAAAAATAATTCAGTAAATCTAAAAATAAGTTTTTGTTTAAAATGGCGCTTGCATAATATAATAAAACATTATTTTCTTTCAGTTTTGACAAGGAAAATATATACAATGAATGATTATTTTTATAAAACCAGTAGTTTTTTACTGCAACTTTGAAATTCATCTAATCGCTTTTCCGAACAAGAGTTTTTAATAAATAATGACATTCTTGAAGAATGGGAAAGTGTTAAATTTAATGCCATTATTAGCGTAGTCATTTTTCAAAGAGCTTGAATATGTTTTTGCATAGAAGTTTAAAAAGGAATTAATTCAACTATAATTTTTTGGCAATTAACAGTATTAACTCAATAGTCTGTCTTAGTTTGCCCCACTTTTGTAAGACTTCACTTGGTTTAAAAGAAGACCTATACGTGATATACGTTTGGGCGATCATGTCACTTTTGATTCAGAACTGAATAGACAGAAGATCGGCCTGCAATAGTGTTTTCCATTTTTCTGCAGTAGACTGATTGCAAAGCAAATCTACAGAAATCTGTCTGTATTGCAATTCATCTCATAGTTGAGAAGAGGAGAGTGTTTAATATTTTTCCAAAGGGTATTTGTGCGTAAGTAAATGCAACGAATCCGACAGGAATTCGAACTCTGATCTTCGATTTCATATATAAGCAGTCGTCTTCAATACCAGATATAGGAGAAGTTCATTAAAAATTGCTGTATTTTTTTACTCCGGTTTATTTAAACTTCGTCTTATACGCAGAAATATACGTTATACTTTATTCAATATCTAATTAATATATTTCGAAGTATTCCTCCAATTACTTTATATAAATGATTTATTGAAACGGAAACTTAATACGCTATTATTTAGATTTTACTATTTTATTTCTATGATGATTAAAAGAGTGTATAAATAGTCAGAGGTGATTATTACATTTCATTTCCCATTTTCAAAGGGTATACTGTCAGTGTAATTTTATGAGCTTATATATGCAAGCTGTATTATTTACGAGTAGCACTAATTCCATGTTGTGATACGTTATAAATATCCCTAACACGTTATGACTTGTTTCGAAGCAAGTGATATTAAATAAGTTCTTATTGGTTTATCTCTGGAAATTATTACATGGACAGAACATAATTGGACGCCCTTCGTAGACATAAATTGACCAACTAACTCAAAATGATGAATGCAA
Source organism: Ascarosepion bandense (assembly GCA_037127315.1). NCBI lineage: Eukaryota > Metazoa > Mollusca > Cephalopoda > Sepiida > Sepiidae > Ascarosepion > Ascarosepion bandense. The sequence continues at coordinate 70,063 of JBBBDQ010001286.1, read as the reverse complement.
TATGAAAGAGCTATCAACTGAGAATCATGGTGTCATAAATATAAGTAAATTCGAACAAGGTCGACATGATTTTTATGATGATGATATAACTCTTATAACAATGTGCTGAAAGTCTATTCGGAACATATAATATTATTTCTAACCGTACTAGATGAGAACTTGCATCATTCAATTTAAAGAAATAAATTTACAGCTTCTCTTTAGGAATTGCTAGCTTCATTATTCAAATTGTTCACTCCTGAGTAAAACTAAATAATTGAAATGAAATGCATTTTTGAAAAAAAACTTTCCCGTTTCATTTTTTCCTGTCAACTAAAATTTTCAAAAATTTTCAAAGTAACGGCAATCACTTTTTTCGTTTAAAATTCTTTTGTCTTTTCTCCCCAATAAAGTCTTGTCATCTTTTTTCGTATCAAGTAATATTTATTTCTTACTGACATCATCGACCTGGTTTGGGGGCGAATGATTTTTAAACATTTCACCGTAATCAAGGAAATAAAGTTACTAAGATAAAAGCCGTTACTAAATGTAAAATAAAGTAAAATATATTTGAGGTAAGACGCCAATTAAAAATACAAATTTAGAAGTCATATGATAACAACTGATCGTTCATTAAAACATTTGAAGATCAAAGTTGACTGGAAAGCAAGAAACCGACAGATAGATTCACAAAGGTAAATTGCGACAGAATACACTGTTAGCATGAAACTGACAATTACATCTAGCCATTCCCACAGAAAAATATTCAAAGCTTGACAGAATTTGTAGCTTGTTTATTTAGAATATACAAAAATATACGTATAAAAAAGAACATTTTTTATCGTTTCACCCAAAGCAATGCGGTACCGCCACTGAGGCTCGTGGAGTTACATAAGAGAGTTAAAGTTTTAGGCAGGAGCAGAATGAAGAAAAAGAGGAACCAGTTACAGTGGGTGTCAGAGAAAGGGCAAGATAAGGATGCGAATACAGGAGGGAAGACAGTTGCGAAATTAGAGAGAAATCGAATGAACAAGATACCCGGGGTGATGTAGAAAGGGCTGGAGTCAATTAGATAAGAGATGAGAATTGACATTGCATTTAAATTCCTGGAGGTTGTGGCAGTAAGGAAAGCAAGTATCTGGAAGTGCAAGAAAAGAAGCTGATCGTGTAGAATTGTTGCCTGAATTTTGGTGATTTAACTGTAAAAGAGTGGTACCTTGTTGCCATTTTGGTTGCAAGAGTAAATACTTGTGGAGGGGGCACCAGTGATTTTAGATCGTCAGAGCAGAAGCCATGAAAATATTTGTAGAAGAGACAGAGGAAGCCACATTCCGCCGGTGAGCAAGTGGCTGGAGTCGAGCTGCCAGGTGGGGACCAATCACATTACAGATTATCATTTAAAGCCTGTCTAGAGCACTGAGACGAATAGCAGGGGCGCCTGACCAGATATGACAACAGTATTTCATGCACGGTCGGATGGTTGATTTGTATATGTGCAAGATAGATTTAGGCAAAAAAAACTTTTTGGCCCGACACAGTGACCCAAACTTCCTAGCAGTGGATTTAGCTATTGATTCAGTGTAATGATTCCACCTGAGGTCGGAAGATGGGGTAAGGTCGAGAAGGCGCAGTATATTGTTTCAGAAAGAATTGCTGAGTCCATGCTTATGGTGGGCATGATCGATTGCTTGTGATGGTTGACAGGTAGAAGTTTTGTTTTAGAAGCATTGAAATTTATGAGCCACTTCTTATCCCAGTCCACTACTGAATGGATGTTCTTCTCAAAATCAACAGCGAGGTTATGTTTGACCGCATCGCCAGATTTCTTACTGATTCTAGAGTATATGGTGGTATTTGAATTCATAAGTGTTCCCTTCTTATCCGGACACAGATCTCATTGATAGATATTCAAACAGCAGAATGTCATATTTTCAATTGCGGGATGTTCTTTTTCCAAAAAATTGTAATGAATCTATATAGAGCCACATTGGCCCGGCTTAGAGCAGTTGTAGATAGATTTATAGACAGACTAATTGTGCCTTTTATTTATTTAGAAAATGAAAGTTATATATACTGAAGAAGATAGATTTGATTTTTAACAGTTCTCTCATCATCCGGACACACATTTTGATGCAGGCGAAGGACTGATTTTTAATCCGGGGATGATCTAGTTTCCAAAAGGTTATTTTGGTTTTTTGCAGAGTAAGTTAACTTAAGTTAGAGCGATTTCAGATACACGGTCGGATAGAGAGTATATTCCGATTATTTATTTAGAAGACAGAATAATATATACAGGGAAAACAGACTTGAATTTTTAACTGTTCTTTCTCACCTGGACACAAATTCTAATGGTGGGTGACATTCGCCAGATTCAGAGCAGACTTCAAATCACGAAATAATCCAGATTAAACAAGCTAAAATGTGTCTATGTAGAGCACGTGTAACTAGAGTTAAAGTGATTTTAAGCAGCTGTACGAAATGTCTTATTTATTCATTTAGGTTGAATGTTGCAAGCTAGATTTAACTTTATTTATCTCTTAGAGATTGATCAGAGTAGAGATCAGCTACCAAGTCTAGATGATACTGAGCTTTGAAAAGGGGACCAATAAATTGTGCTGACATTTGCACTGATATTTCTTGTGGATTTGAGAATGTCCCGCGGTTGATCGGTAATAAGAAGCAGAAACCAATGCACATAATTAATAGAACAAGCCTCTTTTTCTTCTTCTTCTTCTTCTTCTTCTTCTTCTTCTTCTTCTTCTTCTTCTTCTTCTTCTTTGTGCCATATCTAATTCGGACGTTGATAATCTTAGCAATTTCTTTTCCATTGTTGATTTTGTAAATTTTGTCATGTTTTTATCTCTCCTAATCTGTGTTCTGTCATTCATCGTTAGATAGTTTATGCGATGTTTTTTATCTTTCATAATTTAAATATATCCCACGAGTATCAAATTTTTCAAGCCATGTTTTCTCATTATGTGCCCTTCAAATTTCAACTGTCTTTTTCTACTATTAATGTTTTCCGAATTTCTGAAAAATTTTTTCCACGATATTTAAATTAATGTACTTGCTTGATTTTCGTATCTCCAACTGGTAATTGGAACGATAAGCTATTCATTCCACAACTTCTTTCTACGAATTCGTGTTTGCATTGTTATGCTCAGCTGAGCATAAACAATTCGGCTGAATCAAAATCATCTAAGTTAAGCAAAATCGAGCCTTGTCGTTACTTTGGATGTGCGGTGGTGTAATGGTTAATGACTCGGGATTGATAATTTCAGATCCGAGTTCTATTTCCCTTTTAATTTGTGATATTCAGTTATAAGGAAATACTCTTGGTAAAGGTATGGACTCGCCTCTCCTTCTTAGATATGTCTTAATTAGTAAGAATTGTATCGCTAACAATATCAGGTACTGTAAGCGTTGATGTACGGGTGATGCAATGAATAATGGCATGGGACTGATAATCGATAGGCCGAGTTCCAATTCTTGTTTGAGTTGTTATATTCACTTAGTTGTAAATACCCTTGGAAAAAGTATGAACTCACCTCTTTACTCCCAGTTATAGCTTTTGTTTTCATTTCAACCCAAGCAAAGCTGGTTCGTCAATAATGCGCAAAGTGTTATAGTGAGAGAAAAGACTGGGTACAGAGGGTATTTAAAAAAAGACAAGAGATGAACTGGATACAAGAAGGTAGAAGATGGCAGTTGACGTTGCATTTAAATTTTTGAAGATTGTAGTTATTACAGAAACAAATTAAAGGAAGGGAGCTTTACAAGCTGGAAGTGCGAAAATATAAACTGTTGGAGTAGAAGTAGAGATTAAATTTAACTATTTCTACAGAAAAATTGTGATACTTAAATACTAATCTAGTTCCATGCTTAAATTCATGTAGACTGCTAACCAAGGCTATAACCGAATCTGTCCTGCTATTTAACCCATATCTGAAGTCTTAATATAAGTGGTGTAAATAATGATAACACGTCATCATATAAATGCTGATATAAATTATCGAATCGGAACGAACACAATGGAATTGGAGTAGATAGACTAAACTCTCGTCCGGTTCACACTCCACCCACGTCTATTGAACAGGTGAATAGGCTCATCCATTGTTTCCTGTTTTCTCTTCTCACTTTTTTTCAATTGGAGTAGATAGACTAAACTATCGTCCGGTTCACACTCCACCCACGTCTATTGAACAAGTGAAGAGGCTCATGATACGTCAGAATATAAACAGTGTGAATAATTATATTTTTTCAGTATTTACATTAATCTGACTATTGTCATCATCTTTGTTGACATTTGTACGACGTTTCGACAGTTGTAAGTTCTGTTTTTTTTTCAGGTGCTAGGAATCTCGAACTGAACCCTTTATTACAATCACTGGTGTATGTTATTCTCATTCTTTGCGTAGAGCCGCTTTTGGTAGACAGGCGTTATCTCCCTCTAACATTATAAGTTACATATTCGTCACTGCTGTCGTACAAATAGCAACAAAGATAAAGACAATATTCTTTATAATGTAAATACTATAAATACTACCTCATTTCAGAAATATACAGACAAAATTTGATTAAAAAAATTAATACATAAATAATTAAATTGGTGCAAACCCGTTTTAATAAACCAATTACATCACGATCGATATACACCTGATGAATGCCGAAGAGCACAACGGCAGAAATATTTTGATAAGAACAAGAAAAGAGGAACATTAGTCCCATTGTAAATAGTGTAAATGATAACTACTTTTCAAAGAAATCAATACTGGATCTCAAAATTTAATAAAAATGTGTCTTTCTTACTCCGATAGCTAGTATCGAAAGCGCATATCAGCATACGAACAAACTTATTCAACACAACCAATACCCTATATTTCTGTGTATATACCGACTTCATGCATAGTGTGAGCTTGTATAATTTTTGCATGAATTTTAATACCTCCAGAAAAAAATAAAACCTTGTCTATGTAAAGTGAAACAGGAGAACAGATCGACCGAAAAGTTGTGATAACAAGATGATAACAATTGTCTTAATGTCAGTCAGTTAAGTGCCATAGGTGATACACACCTGTGTGATTATGTCTCGAAAGAGACATGTTTGACTGAGCAGAAGATTTTTTCACACGCGTTGCCAATATTTTTTGCGGTAGTCTGGTTGCTAACCATGGCTATAGAACCGGATTTGTCCTGCTATTTAACCCATAGTCTTAATATAAGTGATTATCTCCGATCTAGCCTCATAAGATACTTGTTCATCACTACTGTCCTAGAAATGGAATCAAAGATGAGGAAAAAATTCAGAATAATATAAATAGTGCAAATACTACCGCGCCTCAAAAATATACACAAATACTGCTTAAATTATGTATTTAATTATTTCATACAAATAATTAAATACATAATTAGATTGTTATGGACCCGATGTGATAAACCAATGATGGTTGTCGGTTATCACGATCGATATACACCTGATGAATGCCGAGGGCACAATATTGTGATAAGAACAACAAAAGAAAATTAGTCCGATTGCAAATAGTGTAAATAATAACTATTCTTCCAAGAAATCCAGACGACATAAATATATACTTTTTAACCCATCTACCGCCAAATGTAACCTGTATCCATGAAGCAGACAAAGAGGAACGCACTTATTCCTAAGGGCCGACAAATCTCTCTAGAGTACCATATCAAAACTCTAGGAGCCGCACAGTAAATTTTGTTTCAATAAACTAACTAACGCTAAAGTCCTGATCCGCAGACTATACACCTAAGAAAGACTTACCTAAACATAAAATAAAATAATCGCGCAGTGAGCATCCAACGACAACAAACGACTTAAATCCTCCAAAACTATAAACACTTAGTCGAACAGAAATAAAAGCGATTTAACAATGGATCGAGTTGACGCCGGAACGTGACAGCACAAGAAAACGCGCTTTAAAATGGCTATCTCTTAGTGTACAATCAATCATCCGCACTACTCAAAAACTTGGAATAATTCGGGTAAATTCATGTTCGAGCGTGTTTATAGATACTTGTTTGATTTTTGGTGAGCATATGACATCCAGTTATTATGTACAGCTAATATATATATATATATATATATATATATGTAGATAGATAGATAGATAGATACGATGGATTTTCTCGTCGATTTATATATATGTGTTTGTGTGTGTATGTGTATATATATATATATATATATATATGTGTGTGTGTGTGTGTGTGTGCGTGCGCGCGCGCGCGTGTGTGTGTGTGTATTGATGTAAATGTCAAGTTTGAACTTGCAACCTATTGTTTTAAAAGGTTTTATTATCATTCAGAAAAATCGAAAACGGTAAATCGATAAAAATGTGATATAAAATAACACTCATTGGTATATATAAATACAAAAATACACATAAATAAAGAGAGACGGGCTCATGTATGCACGCACACAATATAGAATATATGAAAACCAGTTTCTAATCTATACACTTCATGTGGATGGAAAGATGTACCACAACAAAATGCTAAAATGATCGATATGAAATCTTGGAACAAAGAATCAAAGTAGGAATAATAACTGGATGTCATATATATATATATATGAAATATCCTGCTCAGTCAGCCATGTATCAAAAGACACATGATTTCCCATTCGTTTGTCACGTATGATTCTTAACTGATTGATTAATGTATGAAATAGAATATAATTGTCAATGTAATAATTGTATTAGTAAATATAATCGTATAGAAATTTAAAAATAAATGTTATCGTTTACTTTCCACGTACTTCTACCGAGCGCCCATAATTCAGAGGTAGAATCGACGACTGACGCCAATTCGGTTAGCTTTCAATTCTGGGTAAGAAGCAATTGGATGTCTAACCGTCTTGATGATCTGTGATACAGTGAAACAGATCTGTCTGCGGATGACTATATATATATATATATATATATATATATATATATACGACTGAATAATGAGTTCAAATCTTGTTGAGTTATTCATACATTCGGCATAGAAAATTGTCATACAATGTAATACGAGTTTTATTTCTATCAAGAGACTCAGGAGAACACGCTCAAATCCGTTTGATAACAATTTCACCCTGTATGTATATAAAACAGGATATCAATTAAAACACGTGTATCCACTTGACAATAATTAACAAAGCTATCGACTACAAACTCGAAAAAGTTCTAAGGGCAGTTCCCCACCGCATGCCGTATCTTGTAAATTTAGGCTAGGCTTCAACTATAGGAATGGGTTCCCTGATAGAAAAAGCGAATAACATTTAGATTCTTACCAACAATTTTCAAACGTAGATCATATCAATCCAAAAGTTTGACATGAATTTCGTATTTTAAAAAAATAATAAAAAAAGAGGTTTCTACTTTCTTTTCTTTCGTTCGTTTTATTCATTTTATGTTTATCCAATTTTTCCTCGTCTTTCTCGCTCTAATACGACATGATTTTATTTTATCGATTCATTTTTATTCATTTTGCATCTGTCCAGTACATCCTTGTTGTTCTCGTATTAATATGCCATTAATATGTTTATCTATACTTTAAATTAAATTCATTTAATTTCTACTCACTATTTTTCTATCATTCTCGTCCTAATACGTCAATAATTTTATCTTATCAATTCATGTTTTTATTCATTTTTATTTTACTTAATTTTTCTTTTTCTTTCTCGCTCTAATATATCATTAATTTGTTATCTACCAGTTCTCTTTATCTACCAGTTCTCTTTATCTACCAGTTCTCTTGTCTATTTAATATAACTTCAAATTTCTATTGCCTTTCTAGTTTTAAATTGCAAATAATTTATTTTATCTATTCATTCATTTATGCATCTTATACTGCTCAATTTTCCTTTTATGCTCTGTCTTAATGTGCAATAGAATCATTTTATCTATACTATTTTATTAATCTGCTCAAATGTTCGTTGTCTTTCTTTCACTAATACGACTATGCATCGTTTTTATCTATCTTTTTTTATATTCATTTTATATGTTAAAATGTTCCTTTCATTATACATCATGACATTAATTTATCTAGACTTTTAATCATTTTACTATTGTTTAATATTGTTATTGTTCCTACTTTCGTTCCAATATTCTATTAAAATATGTTACATATTCTTTGTTTTTTTATTTGAAAGTTGCTACATTTTTTGTTGCTTTTCTCGTTCTAATATTACTAATGTATATATATTTTCACTTTATTTTATCCATTTTATTGCAGCTCTATTTTTATTATCTACTTCGCCCTAATATACAATTAAATCATTTAATCCATTTTATCTTTATTAACTCTGCTCATGTTCAAATTTCCTTATCTATCTGATCCTAATATGCTATAATTTTATGTTATTGATCCATTCGGATATTTACCATTTGTGTATTTATTTCTACACAATTTTTCGATGTCTTTCTCGTTTTAACATTCCAGTAATTTAGTTTATCTATTCTTTATTACACTCACTCATTTATGCTCAATTTTTCTTTGTCTTTCTCGCCCTAATACGCAACTACTTCACTTTATCATTTCATAATTTAATTCACCTATTATTTCTATGCATTTTAATTCAGTTCAACTTTTCCTTGTTTTTCTTGTCCTAATAAGCCATTAAATTATTCTATCTATTCTTTCTTTGATACATTTTATTACTGCTTCATGTATCGTTCACGACCTCATCCTAATATGGCAATAAATTATTTCATTTACTTTTTCTTCTATGTATTTTAATTCTGCTCAATTTTTCCTTGTATTTCTCACCCTAATATTTGAATAATATCTTTTATCTCTTCCTTTTTACACTTTAGTGCTACTAAATGTATCCTTTTATTTCTCGTCTTAATATGCCAAAAACTTGTTTTATACTTTTTACACTGTTCAGATTATTGTCCTCATCTGTATTGCCATTATTACGCCATTTAGGCGGTTATATGCACCGGCCTTCTTCAGGTCTTCGAAATTTCAAAACGAACCCTTTCTTACGATCACTAGGTATAGCATTCTCATTTCTTCTGCGATGTCAGTTCTAGCAGCCATGTAATTATCTACCTTTAGCTCAATACTGTGAGTTATTTGTTCAGCACTGATGTAACCTGGAATTGAACTCACAACACTTTGGCTATAAAAATGAAGACTACTGTCTATGTAAATAGTGTAAATACTGTCTCATCTCAGAATTATAGACAGATTTGTTTTATCTAATATTCTATTAATAATTGTGCATCTGCACAAATGTTCCTTGTCTTTGTCTTTTTACCATGGATACGTTTTATCTATTCTATATTTTATTCAATTTACTTCTGCACAATCTTTCAGTGTCTTTATTATATGTATTTTCTTTCATTCATTTCAGTTGGTCAATTTTTCGAGTAACATTCTCGTCCTAATAAGTAAATGAAATATTTTATATGTTCCTTGTTTTATTGATTATATTATACTCAATTTCGCGTTATGTTCAACGTCCTAATATTCCAATAATTTATTCTACCTATTCGTCAGTTTATTTATTTAAATTAACATTTAACATTTGAATTTATCTTTGTCTTTCTCGACTTAATATGCCTATAATACATTTTGTCTATTCTTTTTATGGATTTCATTCATGTTTAATTTTCAATTGAATTTTTTTCGTATTCATATCGCATTATACTATTTACATATTCAGTGTTTATTCATATTTAGTTCTGAGTAAATTTTGTTGTCTTTCTCATTTGTATATTTCAATAAATTATTTAATCTATTCTTGCACTTATTCATTTTTTCTTATGCTACAAGTTTCGTTACATTTCTCGTGCTTATATACAAATAACTAATTTCATACTTTCTATTATACTTTTTACTTATACTGAAATTATCGTTGCCTCCCTCGTCCTTAATTACAAATATATTTTATATATTCTCTCTAACATTCGTTTCAAACATGCTTTTGTCGTTGTCTTTTTTGTCGTAATATGCGAATAAATTATGGTATTTATTCTTTCTTACATTTACATCTGCGTATGTTTATGTTGTCAATCCCGCCCTCATATACCATAAATGTATTTAATCTATTTTTGCTGGTTCATTATAATTCTGATCAATTTTTGTTGTCTTTCTCGTCCTCATATGCAAGTAATATATTTTATCTCTTCTTTTCGATTCATTTAATTCTGCTCAGTTATTGTTGCTTTTCTCGTCCTAATATGAGGATATTATATTTTATCTTTCTATTCTGGTTCATTTAATTCTGCTGAATTTTTGTTGTCTTTCTCGTCCTCATATGCAAGTAATATATTTTATCTCTTCTTTTCGATTCATTTAATTCTGCTCAGTTATTGTTGCTTTTCTCGTCCTAATATGAGGATATTATATTTTATCTTTCTATTCTGGTTCATTTAATTCTGCTGAATTTTTGTTGTCTTTCTCGTCCTCATATGCAAGTGATATATTTTATCTCTTCTTTTCGATTCATTTAATTCTGCTCAGTTATTGTTGCTTTTCTCGTCCTAATATGAGGATATTATATTTTATCTTTCTATTCTGGTTCATTTAATTCTGCTGAATTTTTGTTGTCTTTCTCGTCCTCATATGCAAGTAATATATTTTATCTCTTCTTTTCGATTCATTTAATTCTGCTCAGTTATTGTTGCTTTCTCGTCCTAATATGAGGATATTATATTTTATCTTTCTATTCTGGTTCCTTTAATTCTGCTGAATTTTTGTTGTTTTTCTCGTTCTCATATAGAAATAATATATCGTATCTTTCTTTTTTTTCATTCATTTTAATTATTTTAAGTTGTCTTTCTAGTCAATATATACAATAAATATATTTTACCTAAAATTTTTTATTCATTTTACATCTGTTTAATTCTTTGTTGCCATTCACGACATACTATGGCAATATTTTATTTTATCTATTTGTTATTTCATTCATTTTAATTCTGTGCAATGTTTTTTTCCTTTCTTGATCTTATATGCCAATAATATATTTTATCTATTATTTATTTTAACAAATTGACTTCTGCTATATGATTTTTATGTATTTTTCTGTAAAATGTTATTCTTTTCATTTGTTTGTTGTCTTTTCATCTTAATATGCCATTAATTATTTTGTATAATTTTTTATTCATTTTATATTGGTCAATTTAGCGTTCGCTTTCACGTCCTAATATTAAAATATTTTTATCAAATATTAATCTTATTCATTTTAATACGCTCAATTTTTCGTGTTTTTGTTTTTTGTCCTAATAGGCCATTTATCTATTTTATCTAGTCGGGGTTTTATTTGTGTTTCTTCTGTTCAGTTTTCGTTATTTATTTTGTTATAATATAACATGAATATATATTGTCTATTCTTCCTCTTGACTATTTTACTCATGCTTAAGTGTTGGTGCCTCAATAATTTATTTCATATGTCCATCTTTTTATCATTTTGCTCGTGCTCAATGTTTCGTTGTCGTTTTCGTTCTAATATGCTATTTTTATAATTCATCTATTCTTTCTTTTACTTATTTGTACTTATTTGTTTCCAGTTTCCTAGTTATCATTTTTAAACTAAAATCAGAAAAAAACGTTTTATCATTATATTTTTATTTCACATTGACTTCCGGCAAATAAATCCATTTTGTTTTATTGGTTATCAACCTCATTAAAACTCATGGACTGCTGCTTCAAAATTATACCATTTAACATAAACCATATTGCTTCAGAACTACCAATATATTCAAGAATAAGGGGAAATGCAAATATAGCTAAAATAGAATGTACTATAGTAGAACATTTCTTTCTGAGGAGTTTGTCCTCATTTCACTACCATATAGTAAAAACTTACTACATAAAAATTCGGCACACTTTTCTTTTTTGATAACACATTTTGTTTTTGTTTATTACATTGTTTAGTTTTTGAAAGGAAGGCAAATTTAGTTCTTGGAAGGCGCCAAATAATTTCTGTGTCATATTTCCGGCTTCGCTTTGTTCTTCCTGAAAAGACGTTGGTTTGTGCAAAACCACGCAGGTGAAAATAAAACTTTCTTCTCAAATATTCTGGAAAAGTATGTGTTTATATCCATCTGCTGTTTTAATTACCAATACAGCAATTCTTTCAAGAAAAATGTCGTTTGTACAAACACTTTAAAAATTTATATTTTTTAATATTCTTTTTTACTTTTTATACGTGCAAATTTTACTTGCATGTCGACACATTTAGTTTGTTTTATAGCGCAAAGATAAAATCTTATTTATTTTTTCCCTGATTATTTATTTTCTTAAAAATTAGTAATCGGAATCTATCACGTATTTCTTTTTTTCATTTCGTGTTTTATAAATTTAAATTTTTCCATAAGACCCACTGAACAACATTTTTAGATGAATATACTGCAGTAGTGATAATTTAGTAATAAATCTTAAATATATTTACGTTCATATTAAACATAATTCTTCTTCATGTGCCATGACCTTTCAGGATGTAGGTGATCATAGACTTCCACTTGGCTCTATTTCTTGTCGCCCTCAATATCTTTCCTCTTGGTATTTTTCCCAAACCCCATTCTACCTTCCATTTACTCAGGCCTATCAAGTCGGTCTCTAGTTGTTTTCCCCTGTCTCTCTTTCTTATCATCCGTCCTGTGAGTATTTCATTCTTTAGGCCCTTCTTTTACATCTCCCAGTCACGTCATCTGTCTTTTCCTGATGTTAACTATGAGATTTCTTTTCGTTTGCATTCTCTCCAACATCTCATAGTTGTTCATGTGCTCAGTCCACGGTATTCTTAGGATTCTTCAGTAGAACAATATTTCTGCTGAACCAAGCCTCCCCTTCATCCTTGAGGACATCGTCCAACTTTCATTACATTAGAGAAGACAGATATTACATAGCAATCCAGCACATTTCTTTGTTTCCAATGAGATTTTCCCGTCTCTCACTAAACTGGTTAGTTTTGAAATGCGTCCTTGGCCATGTCAATGCGTATTTGGATCTTAACGTCGCAGTTCTATCGTCTCTCAGAAAACTTTCCAAGTATTTAAGTTTTTTATTTGTTTTACTTTAGTTTCTCCGACCTGTAGTTGTCATTTTTGGGCCCTCTTTTCGCTTTTCGCTGATGATTCCGCATTCAGTTTTCTTTAAGTTTTCGCTTAGTCCTTTTTTCTAGCTTTCTCTTGCTACCTTCTGTAAGTGGTTCTACATTCTACCTTCCGGGTCTGTTTCCAGCACCATGTCATCTGCGTATCTTACATTGTTGAGACTGCTTGCTAATGACGAATTCTGGCAATGATTTCTTTCTCTCAGAATATGATATTCTTCGAGAAATAACATTCCTTTGCTCACAATGACCCACATAAATCGCATGTATAAAAAAGTTTTTTGTCCTTTGTATGATTGACGAATCTACGACAATATCATAGTGGACAAGATCCAAGATGTTTATCGTTGTTAAAGCGCAGTAGTTATTTAGATTTCTGATTCTTAGTTTTACAAAATGCACTAAAACTTGCATAAATGTACAACCTAATTTTTAATAACTTTTAAACGATTAAGTGTTTTTATATTTCGAGAAATTAGCAACGACTGCGATAAGATGATATTCTTCTTATATGTCCCCTGTTCTTTCAGGATGTAGGCGATCATTACCTTCCACATCTCCAAATCTACTGTTACCTACCCAACCCCCACTCTGCCATCCACCTGCTCAGGCCTGTCAGATATGTTACATGCTGCTTTCTTCTGTCTCTCTTTCCTTCTATCTGGCCAATGAGTATCAGATTCTTTAGTTCCTCTTTCCTCATTACATGTCCCAGGAACTTTAGTTGTCGTTTTCTAAAGCTCACTCTGAATTTCCTTTTCCTTTCCATCCTTTCCAAAACATCATCATAGCTCACATGATCGATCCACAATATCTGCAGCATCCTTCTGTATAACTACATTTCAGTGGCGTCATAGTTTTCCATCATCTTTGCTGAGATTGCCAACATTCACCGTCATATTGAAGAACTGACATCACATAACAATCCGTTACTCTCTTCTTTGTTTCTAGCAAAATTTTCCTGTATCTTAATACTCTACTCAGTTTCTGATATGCGTCTCTCGCCATGGCAATTCGCCTGTTGATCTCTGTGTCTCACTTTGAATCTTCTTTTAGAGGACTTTCTAGGTATTTAAATGCTTATACCAGCTTGATTTTTGTATCATCTACGTGTATTTGCTATTTTGGGCTGTTCTATTTGTTGATGACTATGAATTCGTGTTTCTTGTAGTTTATTTGTAGTCCTTTCTTTTCTCTTTGTTCAGTTACCTTTTGTAAGAAAATCTTTTAGTTTTCTTTCCGTGTATGCTATCAACACTATATCATCTGCGTACCTTAAGTTATTCAGATTGTTGCCTCCGATGACGAATCCTGACATAACTTCTAGGGTCCTAGTATAGTGTCGCTGTACAAGTTTAAAAGATACAACTTTGTATTACGCCCCTTTTTATCTTTGTATATCTCCTGAATTCGTATCCTGTACTTATGAAGGCGGTTTGGTGCCAGTAGAGATTCTTCATTTCTCTAATATATTTCCCAAATATGTCGAGGTTGTTGAGCATTTCTATCAATTAATTGTGGCGTTCGTTTTCGACCGCCTTTGCATAGTGTATAAAAAAAAGCTACGCGTTCTTTTTCATTTGTATTGTCCTTTCTAATATCATCCTCATCATGAAAATAGTGTTCTTTGTTCCAGTGTCTTTGACGAACCTCCACTGTTCTTGTCCTATTTCTAACCTGATCCTGCTTCGTTCTCTATTCACCAGGATTCGGATGATGAGTTTTTTTTTGTGGCTCATCAAACTGATTGTTTTGTGGAGTTCACATTCTTTCACATTCTTAGGTAGCGCTATGAAAATTTACCTGCTTGGGTCATCTGGTTTTACTCCACGGTTATATATTTCATTTATTATTTCTGTAACTTTCTCTATGCCGAATTCGTCTAGGCTTGTCAGCATCTCTCTTACAAAGCCATCAGGTCCCGCTGCTTTGTTTCTATTTAATTTAACTTTTGTAGCTTCCACTTCGGATTTTAGTTTTTCTCCTCCATCCACATCTTTGTGTATTTTCAGTTGCTCTCTCTTGTAATGGAAAAAGATCTTTTATATATTCTCCCCATCACTGGAGATTTTCTCTTTCTCTCATATGATCGTTCCATCTATGGATTTTATACATCATGTTAAGGAGCATTTTTTGACCTGTCAGTTCCCTTGTTTCTTTATGCATGCCTGCTTTATTAGTCCTGCTCAATCTCTCCGGTTCTGCACTTATATTGTTAGCTATATCTCTTTAGCCTGTCTACATTTGCTCCTTAATTCCGTCCCATGTCTTGGTATACTTTTCTCTCTCATTTTCATCATGTCAAGAATCTCTTCAGGCATCCGCTCGTTTTTTCTTCCGTGTCTGATTTCCTTTGGGACAACGTTGTTTGCTGATTTCAGCAACGCTTCCTTTATTGAGACCCATTTCTAGTAACCGTTTCCAATTTGTTAATGTCAGTGTATTTTTCTGAAGTTTGAGGTCATTCACGAGTAAGTTGGTTTTGCAATCTGGGTGCTGCACTAGGCTTCTTCAATCTCCGGAGTTTCACCTTTAGATTGCAAATGTCACTCGTTTCCACAATCGGCACTTGGATAGGTTTTGCATTAAACCACTGCATATTTGAATCTCTTGTTTATGGTCATATAATCAATTTGGTTTTTCGTGTTGCCTTCTGGGCTTCTCCATGTCCATAGACGTCGTGGGTGCGCCTTAAACCAGGTTTTATTTATTATCTGGTCACTTGCTGTGCACCATTAGACCCATTTTTCTCCTCATTAATTGCGGCTTCTTAATCCAAAGTTGTTAGTCTTCTCCTCTTCTCTCTCTTTACATATCTTGGCATTCAAGGTCTCCCATTATGATTTTAATTTCTTGTTTCTTGCACTGAGCCTTGGCTTTGTCCAGTATGGAGTAGCACAATGCTATTTCTTCCTCAGTGCTTTTCGTTGTTGGTGCATAAACTACTATAATCGATATGTTGAAGAGTCTTCCTCTCAGTTTGACCAAGAGGACTCTCTCAAAAAACTGGCATTATCCCAGAACATATTTCTTTATTTCTTTTTCCAGTATTAAACCGACTTCTTTTTTTGCTATTTTTGACTTCTGCGTATATTATCCCGTGGTTTTCGCTGGTGAAGTCTCCATTGTTAGATCATCTAGTTTCGCATATTTCAAGAATATTGATGCTTAGTGTGTTCATCTTCTGTTTGAAATTCTCGAATTTTTGAAAATTTTGGAACAATGGGTCCCTTTACGCCGTTGGGGCTAACAGTCACTGGATGACTGTCAGGTAACACCTGTTGCCTATGTCGATACTAACCGGGTAAGGTATTTCTTCTTTTGGAAATAACCCCCTTCAGGTCGTTGGTTTTCATATATGTATTTTGAAAAGCCATGATCATGCGCGAGATAGATAGTGGAGTAGTATCTCGTTGCCTTCTCCACGGTGATATATTGAGACACTACCTCTAGTTAGCTGGTTGTTTACTCCTTAAGAGTTCCTTTGCCCTTTGTCGGCTTAATTTTTGTCCTACCGGGCTGCTAACATCCTCTGTGATAAAAATAGCGGGTAAAAACGGGGTGGAAGGATGGATGAATATGTTCAAATAACTAGTCGTATAAAGGAAGATAATGCAGATTCCCCAGATTGGTATTTCATTACCAGTAGTTAGAAATAGTTTTAAATTTTTTTGTATTTTCGTAAGTTTTCAAAGACAATACTTTTTTTTCATTTATTTTTTTGGTAAGTTCAGTTTAAAATAAAGGACCCAGAGAAAGAGAGAAACAGACAATAGTGGAGAGGGTGGAAATACAAAGCTAAGTAATATTTTACATTAAAATACTCAATATTAAAATTTAAATTAAACATTATTCCATTTCTTTACAAAATGTTGGAAAGAATTCTGAAAGAGTAATCTTAAGACAAAACATTGAACATTGAACATGGATGAAACGAAAACTTTTTTTAAACAAGTCTAAACTAGCAAAAGACAAAAACGTCTGCAAAACTAAAAATTAGTATTTCATTATCAGTAATAAGATAAAGCTTGAAATTTTCTTTGAATTTTCGAAATTTTATAAAAGACAATACACATATTTATTTACACTTAAAACAAAATTAATTCTGATAATAAATTATAATAATCATTATAATAAATTAATTTTCTGTAGGGATACAATGACTTGATTTATTAACAAACAGAAAATCATAATCACTATGTTTGTTTAATTTCAATGACTACTTCTACAGATAAAATTTGGTTTACCGATGGAATCTCCTCTCGCTTCTTAATTATTAGAATTTCTAGAAATTGACTTATTCAAAGGCATTTTATCACCTAATTATTATTTTTTTATATATATATATAAACTACTAAAATCACATACTTTTCTCCAACGTAGCAGCATTAAAACTTCGATAGACTTTACCATTGTAACTGAATCCTATTATGCTTTTCCTTTAATAAATATCATATTGCAGAAAATAGCAACAAAATCAATTTCTATAGAAAAGCTACCAACAAAAACGACCTGATCAATTTCTATTCAAACCATTCTTGTAAAATCAAATCTGGTTTTATTATAGAGTTGTTTTTAAGAACATTAAGAATCTGCAGCCCCAAATATTTATCAAAATCAGAAATATATATAGAAAATATAATGAAAAACTTGCAATACACATATCACCATATCCTTTTATTCACAATGCTAAAAAATGGCTCACAAAATACACAACAATAGCAGATGCATCATACTACCTACCAACTCTATAACATCCGCTATCCAGAACAACTCATCCCATCCGAACAACATCCAAATAGTAATAAGCACTCTAAAAACTATTATAGACACAGTCGGATTTAAAACAAAACAAACCCGTAAACATAACAATGAACAGGCAGTTATAGACAAAATAAATGGTCATAAGTGTCCCTCAGAGTACATCGGAGAAACAAGTAGAAATAAAAAAAAAACTATACATGAACCCAGAAGAGACATTACAAATATAATTTAATGAATGAATTAGTGATTCACAGAAATAAATTCGATTACAATTTTGACTTTAAAATGCCACGAACATAAAAAGAGAAAGCAATTTATTCAAGAGAAAAAATCTCGAAAGAGCCGCTAACCAATACACCAAACTATTAATTTAAACTACGGTTTTTCTCAATATCACCTTTTCTTATAAAACCAATATTTCTCAAACCAACATACATAAGAAAAATATAAAACAATCTAAATAAAAGGGTTTATTTTCATTATTTGTAATCTCATCATGTTTTAAATGCTTAATAATTTCGGTTCATGTTATGAATAATTTGTGAGCTTTTTTCTATGTACAGTGTTTTGTTCATAGATATGTTATTTAAAATAAAATTAATTTCATCTTTTTGGAGGGGGTTGCGAATAGTCCACTACTTAACGTGCTTGACTCGTCGGCAGACCAGTTCCACTCTTTTGATCTTGGGCGCCAGTGGCGAATTACTTCAGCAAGTTTCTGCTTACCTGTCGACTCGTTCGAGACAGGCTGACTTTCAATGACAAGACCTTCATATGGGGCTTGGTAATTCTGCTAGACAGTGAACGATGTGACCTCGTTTAGAAGAAATAGCTTCCCATGCCTTTTACCACTGTCCCCGGGTTCGTCCCCTATGCGGCTGTGACGGCGAGTTAATGGATCGTATTGCTCCCGAAAAGCACGTGCTCATTGATCATGCTTACACATGTGACACTGTGTCGTCCATGTAATGTGGTGGTAAACGGATGGAGTTTTGTCGTTTCTGACCTCGGCCGGAATGGTGACATGGACTACGCGACTGGAAGAAATCTAGTGAAGTTAGCGCCTTTCTCATTAGGTTCTCATTCGACTGTTTTGTGCAACAGCTCAAAATAAAGATTAGAACTGATAAAAACCGATTAATTTCAACAGATTTCATAGAAAGGTGGGCAACTACTGCAAGCCTGGTTCGCGTAAACGTGGCTAATCTTGATTTTCTCTTATAAGTCTCTCTGTAAGATCTGGCTGGTTTCCTTTGGAATTTTACCATGGATGGTATAGTCTCTACTAGTATAACTATTTGATGTGAGTACGCGTAGTTCCTAACCTTTTCCCAGGCCCTTCTTTTGCTATGATTTATGTTGAGAATCCCAACCTCCATTAGCTTTTTGAATATCATTCTTTCATCCGACGGGGTCAGAGTTTTTTTTCCATGGCCGTATTTATTTATCCTTTCGCACTTCCTTAGCAACAGCTACACTTGGGTTTGCCTAAAAACTGAATTCACCGGACTCTTCTTTTGTGGGTGTGACGGGTCCAACTAACATCAGTTTATTTGGATTTGTGCAATATTTTATAATTAATTGTTTTTTTTGTACATTATGTCTTTTCTAAATTCATTGCATACCACACACACACACACACACACACACAGAGACACACACACACACGTATATATATATATATATATATATATATAATTGCAAATAAAATTCTAAATGCATGAGTGTTTCTTTTTAGTTTTCCTGAAAATATGTGGTATTTTGGTATATGGTGGATTAGTTGACGAGTGATAGCTTCTTATGCTGAACGGAAAAAATGTAATGAGTAAATGGGTCGTGCTTCAGATTAACCCGCTATTAGACAGTTAGTGATAACCAGCCTCATTTGCTTTCACCTTCCCGTTTCAGACATATGCTAATATAGTAAATTTTCAATAAAGCAACACC
Organism: Ascarosepion bandense; assembly: GCA_037127315.1. Taxonomy (NCBI): domain Eukaryota; kingdom Metazoa; phylum Mollusca; class Cephalopoda; order Sepiida; family Sepiidae; genus Ascarosepion; species Ascarosepion bandense. Next base: position 50,301 of record JBBBDQ010001286.1, on the reverse strand, counting down.
TTTTTTACTTTGATAATGTCATTATTAGACGAAAATCCTAGGCGAGAAAAATATAGTTTTCCTCTTGTCTTCTTTATGTAACAATACTGTTCTTAATCTCGGACCATGACTATATATATATATATATATATATATATATATATATATATATATATATGTGTGTGTGTGTGTGTGTTTGTGTGTGTGTGGGGTGTATACATATATATATATATATATATATACACACACACACACACACACACACATATATATATATATATGCCAGTGTGTGAGTGTGTGTGTGTGTATACACACATATATATATATATATCTATATATTATAAATTTTATTTTGGGACATGTACAAATGTTTTTATATCCATTAGAAAGTGTACATTTTATTTCGACATTGAAATTACAAAATGTGCAATGTATATTTTGTAGTGAGTATAAAAAAAAGATTGTACATGTTCTAAAATATAATTTATAATAAATATTCACAGCTCTATATTATTATAATGTTTTGGACCTTGTAAATCTTTCTTCATTCCTTATTTATTCGGATATATATAGAGAGAGAGAGAGAAAGAGGGGGGAGTGGTAACCGTGAAGACGGAGAGGAGAACTCAAAAGATTTTTTTAATAAATATAAAATATCAATTAGATAAAAATAGAGAGGTCATTATCCAAAGCAATATAAATATTGAGAGAAAACGCATATTTAAACGGTTATAAATACAAAATATATTTCAGCAATGTAAACACTGTTACAGTGATGAAATAAATTCTTGATTTATAACCGTTTAAGTATATGATGAGTTTTCCTCTCATCATTATATATATATATATATATATATATATATATATATATATATGCATACATATATATATTTACAACGAGAACTGGTGTGTTAACATGATATGGGTGTAAGCCTTGCATAATACAACAAAAACGTATTTTCTCAGGATTTAAAGTCATTTCCAAGGTAAGCAAAAAAATTTGATCATTTTTATAAATTCAGAAATTCACGTTTTATCTAAAAAATAATAGAAATAATATTTCCTTGTAATAATTTTATTTAAAACAAAACAATATGTTCTTTCATTAGCCAGATTTTGCTTGCAAAGAAACTGATTACAAAATCGCTCGTAGCTGTAATTTTACATTTTTTTCTTGTTTTCGCCAAGAATTATTATTCAGCCGAACAAGAAACGCTAATTCTAAAAGTGAAGTCAACATGGCGGCTATTTCGAATTTCGATTTTTTTATGTCCTACAGTTAAAGTGGTCAACTTCTCTGATTGGTTGATGACTGTTTGTATTCCTCGTGACCCAGTGAATATATAACCTTTTATAAACGCTTACCATAGATTCAAACCAAAGGCTAGAAATCTAGGGTAATCCATTTGATGGATCTTATTGACTTTTCGATGTTTCTAATGGGCGCGCGAGATTTGCATGTAAACATCTGTTGGTTTTGGTGTCTCAGCGTGTAAGGAAAGATCATGTTAATATTTAGGAGAGGTCTACTTTAAATAAAGATCATTCGATAGAAAATTCTACATCTCTCAAAATAAATTAATTCAACACATACATAGATTACACACACAAACATACACACACATGTATATATATATATATATATATATATATATATATATATGCGTGTGTGTGTGTGTGTGTGTGTGTGTGTGTGTGATATTAAGTTGTAGATATATTATCAGTTTTCCTTTAATAGGAATTAGTGGAGAATTTTGTATCTGTGTTTTGTTTTGCTTGGAATTTAAAACGTCGCTCCAGAGAAAAAAAGAAATGATCCTTGTTAGTACAGCGTCTTTTGGCTGAAGAGAGAAAGTGGATTTACACGATACACAACATATATATATATATATATATATATATATATATATATATATATATATATATATATATATATATAATGGTCGCAATACCAGAGAAACGTGCAGCAAAAATATGAAAAATAAAGTAGAATATATATCGTGTCGAGTAAGAAATAATTTTTATTCGTGAAAGAATTATTATGAGTCTATTCGTGACAAGTTCGCAAAAGCTAAGAGGTACTTTTAAAAAAATATTCGGTACAGCGTAGATGGAATTATTTGAGTTATGGGATTTACCTATAAATATTTATTACAAAAATGTAAATGAATTAGCGACGAGTTAAAAAAATCAGTGGGAAAAAATAAAGAAAGAATAGGATAAAATACTTTTTGGATGTTATGTCTGACGAATTGTTTCGGTGTTCTAAAATCAAAGCCATGTTTCAAGTAAAAAATATAAGACGTCAGTATTTAAACCGAAATGTAGAGTACGATTAGGAGAATTGGATCAAGTCATCAAAATATAAGATAGGCTTGGAAAAAATAGGTCTAATTGAAAAGTTTTAAATTTCAAAACGAACAGCACCAACAGTTATGTAAAGTAAAATATTATAAAATTCGTGTGTTAGCTGATATTTTGTCTAGGTTAAACAAAAGATTTCAGAGGAATTTTTTTGCGAAATTAAAACGCGGAAAAATATTTTCGAAGAGAGATCATTCTGAACCTATTTTTATATAAAGGTTGAAGAACAGTGTTCAAAGATAATAAATATGCACAAATTATTGTATAAGTTTATCCGACTTTCTTTTTAAAATGAACTGGTTCTATTTTGTTATAACAAGTTTTGCATAATACGCTTGCAAACAGTGATTTTGCAGTTGCTTATCTGGTTGATATATTAATTAAAATGTATCTAGACATACATGTGAAATTAAATTTTGAAAACTACAATAATTTACGATATATTTTGTTACAATTGTTTACATATAAAAGCGAGAAATTCATAGGTTTATCCATGTTTTTTGTATTTGAGAACGTCCATGAGTGTTCATCAGGTGGCTGAAAGCTACCAAATTAAACTTTTGCCTTGAAAATGTGCTTTAAAGCACGAAACGCTTCTACCTGCTAAGAATATTTTCCCTACACTCTTGTCTTCCTCTTCAGATACACTTTATCACAAAATAACTTACACACATGCATATATATATATATATATATATATATATATATATATATATAATTTACTACGTCTGTAACACGACTCAGTGTTTCTTATCTTATGCAATCATCTGTTGCATTTGAACAGGTTCACAATATGAAACTGATAATTGCGTAGATCAGTAAACTCAGAGTTATGCAAAAGACGTAGGATAATATGTATATTTATTAATAAATACTATATAGCTCTGTTATATTGCATTGAGCACTCTCTTATTAACACCTGAATTTTTTCTTATATATTTTTGTGTACTTGTGGGTATATCCATATGTATATTAATTGACATGAATATATATATATATATATGAAACTACAATATAGGTAATTATTACATATTCATAAATTCATTTGATGCACATATTATTGTGTAGTATTAAAAAAGGACCCATTCAATTTTCATTTACAATAATTCACCTGGCAATAAATACTAAAAAAATAGAATGAAATACATCATATTTTAAACATTGGGGTGGCCTAATAATTATGGCCGGTGATATATATACATATATATATATATATATATATATATATATATATATATATATATATATTCATTAAGTTTCTTTCATATGTATTCATTCTTATTGAAATTTTCCACATTCAAATTGACTTTAGTGTTTTTTTACAATTTTATTGTAAAACACAATTCTTTGAATGTGCAAAATATATTTCTTTCTAACACAAATAATATTTAGAAAATAAAAGCTCGAATCTCTTGAATGCGTTAGTAATCGATAATCCCCTCAATAATTTGAAAAACTAGTTTCTGATGCAATTATATCGAGAAACTCATTTATAGTATGTTGCTTCCAGCTTTGCTTATTTGAAGACTGGAAATTCAGTCCATTGTTCATTTCGAAATAGCCCAGATTAGATACAATTGATGGAAAAATTTTATGTGCACAAACTTTTGTCTTTCCCCAGATACTCAATCGGATCTAGGTCTGAGCTTTGACTGGGTTATTCAAACACATTAATAAGCTTTGATCTTGTTTGTAAATAAATTTGAAACCATATAAAATCCCACCGCTTCAAAATGCTGCTCTATATTACGTCGATTTATTGCATCATTTAACTAAGAGCCATACGTGATACCCACTTGCGCGTTCATCATACTTTCAGTTCATGACAGACTCGGCAGGCAATTATCCCGCAATATGTTGTCATTTTTTACTACGGAAAAATGGTTGCAAATCGAGGCAATAGGCCCAGTCTGTCTCGTTAAAGAACACAAAACTGTTTCGAAAAGAGATCAATTCATACCTTTTCCAAGATATTTGCACATAAGTGACTGTAATGAACCCGACTGTGATTTGCATTCAGCTTAACGATTTCTCATTTCAAGTTAATATCCATTGCATTCAAAAGCACATCTAGGTTCATTGCATACAACCGAGTAAAATAGTTTTAAATTTACTGTTTTAACGTAGTAGCATATAAAAAAGGTCAAGGACTTTCATTACTTAAGCAAGCCACTTTAGGAGGTGCGAGATGATTAAGCAGTTTAGACTGTTTCATTTTTTATGGCTTATCAAACTTAGTGATGCAATTTTTACTTCTTCATGTGCCGTGTTCCTTCAGGACGTACGCGATCATGGATTTCCACTTGGTTCTATCTCTTGTCGCTCTCAATATTTTTTCTCTTGGTATCTCTTCTAAGCCCCGCTCTGTCAGTCCTAACAAGTATGTCTCGCGCTGCTTTCCCCTATCTCTTCTTCCATTTTCCTTCCTCTGAGTATCAAGTTCGCTAGGACTTCTTTCCTCATTACGTGTCGCAGGAACCTCATTTGCCTCTTCCTGATATTTATTAACAGTTTCTTCTCGTTTGCAGCCTTTCCAACTCCTTATTGTTGCACATGTGCTATGTCCATGGTATTCTCAGCATCCTTCTGTAATTACTCCATTTCTGCTGCCTCAAGCCTCTCCCTCATCTTTGATGAGATCATACATCATTCAGTTCTATACAAAAGGACAGATATCACATAGCAACCCAGCACTCTTTTCTTTGATTTTAATGAGATTTTCCTGTTTTTCAGTACTCTGGTTAGCTTCAGAAATGCGACTTTGGCCATGCCAATAAGTCTTCATCCTCTGTCCAAACATTTCTCAGGTATTTGAATTTTTTTACTTGTTTTGTTTTAGATTTTCCAAACTGCAGTTGGCACATTGTTCCCCTTTTTTTGCTGGTGACCATGCATTCAATTTTCTTGAGGTTTATGCTTTGATATCTCTCTCAAATATATTTTCACCTAACTGAATATATAACTAACCAAAAGAAAATTAGAACTCACCTCTTCAACTAACAATTCAGAGGCATGAAACATTGCATCACCAGATTATCCAACCTTAAAGCACCCGATATTTCCAAGTACCTATCTAGGTACTCACTAGTAATAAAGCTGCTTAACTTTGCTGATCGTACGAGAACGTGTTTCAGTTTGATATGGCGGTAAGTTTAACAAAATGTAATGATCCGGATATTTAGTGAACAGAAAATTGTAATTTTAACGAATGTCGTTATAAAAATACTTGTGTATCAGAAACAGTATAGCATAGAATTTTTGATGAAAAGAGAAAAAATACTTTTGGTTAACCATGTTTCAATTGTCGCAGCTAATTTTAAGCAGACATTCATCAATCTTCATGGAATCTCATTTCGTTTGGATGATATAGTAAAAAAACAAAAAGAAAGACAAGAAAAATATTTTACATCTAAAAATATTTACTTGTATTCGTACTGCCCAGATCATTTTCTTTTCTTTTATCGTTTGGGGTTGGGGAAAATCAACAGAAGTTAAAATCTACATAAAATGACTTTATTTATGAGATGAGGTATTGTTGCAATTTACAGTATTTATATTATTCAGAACGTTTTCTCTTTCTTTAATTGCACATTCAAAACGTTTCGGCCGTCGCACGCTTCTTGCTTCTTCAGGTTATATTTGTGGGTTCGTAATTCAAGTAAATATCATCCGAAGAAAGCTGGAGAAATGTAAATAATTAGTTAGTTGCCATAAGTGATACACATTTGGGCGATCATGTCTCGAAAGAGACGTGGCTGACTGGGCAGATTTTCCCGCAGTAGGTTGCCATTACTTTCTGCGGTAGACTGGTTACCAGCCAAGGCTATAGAAACCAATCTGTCCTGTTGTTTGATCTATAGCTAGAGAGAAGAGAAGGATAAATATATTTCCTAAAGATATTTAAGCTGAAGTGAATGCAACGAATTCAACTGGAGTTCGAACTCGTGTCGCCGATTTCTCTTTCCGAGTTTATATCAACTGCACCTCAACATGCATCTAATGTAAATATTATATTGTAATATAATGTTTGCATTACTAAAGATGATAATTACTTTATATTATTCTTGAATGAAGTTAAACACCAAAGAAGGCGTTTAAAAGATTTTATCATTTTTTTGAAAAAAAAAAAAAGAAAAAGAAAAGAAACTGCATAGAAGCACACATTGACAAATCCGAACTCCATACAGAGATACTTTCTATTCTCAGCTATTCAAGATTTCTTTACATCATCTTCTGAGTCCAACGAAGAAATATCGGATGTTTCCGCAAATGACATATCAAAAACCTAACGGAAATTAGGTCATATACGTTCCCGCCCGTCCGGCGCCATTTTGAAGGACGGCTACAACGCATGTATTTTGGACAACACTATTATGCAAATAAAGACACTAGTCTGTTTCAAAGAGGTCAAACAATTGCTATAAAATAATGAAATGAACACCGACCAGAAGGTATGGCGTATACTTAAAGTTGAACCAAAGGTGAAGTAGTAAAACCGGAGCCTCGGTTTCAGTGCGTTTTCCAAGATATACTGTTTTATTTATTCCGGGCATATTATCTTGCTATTTCACTTTGTTAACACTTTTTCCTTAATAAGTTAATACATACATAGCTCCAAAACAAACGCACACAATTTATACATATATATATATGCTCATTTTAGAGCTAAGGTGAAGGTCAGTCAATTTCGTAGACACCTGCTAAGACACATTTTTATTTCTTTAAAACACGCACATTCATATAAGTCATTCACATACAAGCCTGTTTCGCTGTCTCACAGCTCATCAGTGCGGCTAGACATATCCACTTGATTCTGGCCGGGATCGAAACTCGACCGATTTGGTGTCAGTCGGAGTCTCTACTCCCTAAGCCATCGGCGCATGGCATCGGAGAAGGGACATTTTAACGTCTTGTATATAAGCAGTGTATACAGATGCCAGTCACAGAGAGAACTCAATTCATTTCTGAAGAGTCAGGCATTATAGCCGAAGTGGAAACTGTTTTTAAAATTTTCTTCTCCAGAGAGCTCAATCGTAATGAGAGCATAATATATTACCAATCTATTTGTCAGAGTCTAGAAAACAATTGTATCAAAAAGTGCTCGATGCATATTGAAAATGAGAAAGTTTGATGATATTAGCGGACTATAGAACAGTAAATGAAAAGATCAGAAAACTCTTCAGGAGCCTCGATTTTCAATTAGACGTTGAAATGTATGAAAAGATATCCATTATTTAAGTATAGAATTTAATATGCAAAATTTAATAGGCAGTGTCTCTCCATGTATGAAACCCGACACAAAATTGAGGTATATAAACACTGGACGTAACCATCCTGCTAACATAAACAGATCCCTAAAGGAATAGAACACAAGTTATCTAAAAATTCCTCAATTCAACACAATTTTCAATGAGAGAAAGAAAGATTACGAAAATACTTTAACTAAAAATGGTCATAAAATGAATTTGAATATGAACTTCACACAAGTAAGCAAATGAAGAATAATGCGAACAAACGAAACATCATTTAATTGAACCTTCCTTTTAATTTAGAAGTAAAGTCCAAAATAGGGAAAATATTTTCAGAATTGATTAAGCACTTCCTTAAAAACTTAGAATTGCATAAGATAATTAATACATTTAAATTACGTTAAAGCCGTACCTGAAATTTAGAAATTTCACAAAGAGACATATAGCCAAGAATTAAAAGATATGACGTGCAGTAAATTATCATTAATGAAACATGTAACTGCAGACACAAAGACATATGTCCACATGAGGGAGCTTGTAAAACTGAATGAATTTTTGACAACGCAGAATTTCAAGACAAATGAACAAAGGAAAATACACGTAGGACGAACTGAAGGGAATTTTAAAAACGATGAAATGATCATAAAAATCATTCAAGATAGAAAGCCTGATAAATTGTACCAAACTAATCAACCACGTGTGAAAATTTTAACAAATGGGAAAGATTCTTATGTAACTTAGATTATACTCAAAATGCCAAAAACTTGCAACGTTGTGTTGTCTGTAGATTGTGCTAAGAAGTTAGCTATAGTATAATTTCAAGAAAGAGAAAGGTTGCTAAATAAAAGGTCTAAAATGATATTCTAATGTAAAAACCTTAAAAAATATAATCTGAGCTTGTAAAACTGAATGAATTGTTGACAACGCAGAAGTTCAAGACAAATGAACATAGAAAAATACATGTAGAACGAACTGAAGGGAATTTTAAAAACGATGAGATAATCATAAAATAATTCAAGATAGAAAGCCTTATATACATGGTCGGTCATGTCTCGGCTGATCATTCGAATCGGAATCGTAATCGTAATCAACTGACTTTTCGAATTCGAATATATATATATGGTTAAATAAACTAAAGGCAAGAGGAAAACTGTATTTTAAATCGCCTAAGCGTTTCGTCCTGTGATGGACTTTATCAAGGCAAAAAGACGAAATGAGCTTTATTCTAAATTACGTATCTATAAACAAACAGTTTTGGCAACCACAAAGACGCTCACAAATCATTTCAAAAGATCAACAGAATATTTTTTTTAATCATCTCACCCCAAGCAAGGCATTTCACTGCCACTATTGCGCATGGGGCTACATAGGGGAAGGTAAAGAGAAGGAGTGGTTAGACATAGGGAATGTCAGGAGGAAGGTGACAGATGAGTAAGGATAGCGAGGATGAGGGTTGGGCAGATGGGAAGAGTGTTTGATAGAATGGGTGCAGGTTAGTGTGTTAGGAGGTGTCTATTGACCTTACATTTAAACTCCTGGAGATTGTAGCCGTCGGGGAAGCAATCGTGTGGAAGAGAATTCCACAGTCGGGAAGTGCGAGGAAAGAAACTGTTGGAGTAGAAGTTAGGCTGCATTTTATCGGTTTCACTGTAAAAGGGTGGGATCTAGTTGCTAATCTAGTATCTCGTTCAAATTCGTATTTAGGGGGCACTAGTGATCTATGTTCATCGGAGCAGAAGTTAGATCACTAGTGCCCCCTAAATACGAATTTGAACGAGATACTAGATTTTAGTTTTTAAAATTTCTTCATGTGTACTGCAAAGTCATGAGATATTAAAATGATGGGAATTTGACCGATTTCTTTGAAAATTGTTTATTTCGTGTGTTAGTCTGTTTTAGAATTTAGAATTTCTTCATGTGTAGCTCAAAGTCACGAGATGTTAAAATGAAGGTAATTCAACCGTTTTCTTTGAAATTTTTATTATGTATGTTAGTTTGTTTTAGTATAATCTCCATAAGTAAAGATGAGATTGGGAAAAATCCGGCGCGAAAATTGATGTTTTGGTAGTACTGGATAGCGGTGCTCTCGAGAACTTTTCTTCTGAATAAATTGTTTACTAGTGTGGTATTTTTAAAATCGAAATTGTGGTTGAATTTATTTCTGTGAATCACTAATGCATATTTAAGATTATTATTAGTGATGTCTCTTTTGTGTTCATAAATAACTTTTTTTTGGATTTCTACTTGTTTCTCCGATGTAGATGGAGGAACAATCCCGGCAATTTATTCGGTATACACCTGCTTGTTCGTCATTTGGATTTCGGTTATTTTTAGATCTGATAATGTCCATAATAGTTTTCGAAGTAGTTGTTACTATGCATGTATTTTTTATATGAGATAGTTTGTTTTGGATAGCAGATGCAATAGAGTTGGTTGGTAGTATGATGTTTTTGTTATTGTTCATATTATTAATGTTAACGGTGTTTCTTTTGTTGTGGTTGTATATATTATATGCTTTCTTTTTGCATTGTGAATAAAGTGATATGGTTAATGCAAGTTTCTGAATGTGCTTTCTATGTATTTTTCTTCTTTTGTTAAATATTGGGGGCTGCATATTCTTAGTGCTCTTAAGAAGAAGCCTATAATAATACCAGATTTGACTTTGTAAGAGTGACTGGAATAGAAATTTATCAGGTGGTTTTTGTTGATAGCTTTTCTGTAGACGTCAAAATCGAGTTTGTTGTTATTTTTGTGTAATATGATATTTAAGACAGGAATTTTGGCTTTAATTTCAGGTGAGAATAAACACAAACATTGTCAAACATTTGGATATTTTTTATTATGCTGGTTCTAAGTTTCCGGCTCACATGAACTATCTTCAAAGAGGTTATAGGGACGTTAACATAAAGACATCCACCATCAAATATGACTTTAACTTGTATTGACAAAAAACATTGCTAAGCAACGATAAGAGTCACCGAATAGAAGACGCAGCTCGTAAATTTGTAATGCGGTTAAAATGTCACACTGCGTGAGAGACCAAAATGTCAACCGAACCATATGTCTAAATGCAATGTAATGTGTTGTGACCAGATTGAAATGAGATTTTATTAAGTGTTGGTTGTTTTGATTTAATGTAGATGGCCTCCAATATCTAAAGATTTTTTACTCTGTGTATGTGTGAGTATTATTGTGTTATCGACTGGAATCTGTTTAATATTAATTTCATGGCTACGTTTTTCTAAGAAAGGATTTTTTATTGAACTATGATCAGAAAGGTGGCAGGTAAGTCTAGGTGAAAGCGTGATTGTAATAAAACCAATATTATGTAGTGGGTTTATTATTAGTACCAGAGATACAATCTCTGAAAGGGCATGTAAATTGATACATTACATTGTTTTTCTGGAGCGGATTCAGTTGTGTGGTTGCAGGTTTATTAGAGAATATAAAGTCAATTGTTTTAAATTTTGATAATATATGATGAGCTTAATTTGATTATTATTATTATTTATTGCTTTATCATTTCTACGTATTATGTTTTTGAGTGTTGTTTCCTCACACGCACACATAACTATATATATATATATATATATATATAGTTGTGTGTATGTGTGTGTGCGTGTGTTTTCCCTGTACCTGCGCCTCTCTTAGCTGGGTTCAGTGATAGATTTGATATGTGGGTTTTGTTGCAGTTTGACCATGTTATTTTTCTGCTTACATTTTAAGGGTTTTTTTTTCTGCTACACCTGTATTTCTATCCTTACAACATCATAGTTTCTTGATTTATTCGTTTAATGTAACTATAGATATCACTACATAGGGAGAAATACGAAAAGACCCAATGGCACACTTAGACAACACGTACGTACAAAAATCCGTAATTTGAACTATTCTTTGTCAGAAAGGCTGACCAGCACACTCGTGTCTATTACAGAATGACTTATAAATAACCATAATTGTGCCGCTAATTTTAGTGTGGACTGGTTAATTTTCAAGAGAAAGGCAACTTTCTGTTTATCAACTCTCTGGATCTGGGCGGAGAGGAACCTAAAAGTGACTCTTCACTTCAGATGGGATGAACAGACAAGAGCCCGACCCAGCCTTAAGTTTGGTCTACGGGATATTTTTGGATGAGTATAAGGGCTCAGTATCACCACTTTCATTGACCTTGTGTGGCATTCTTCTTGGTGAAAATTTGGTAAATACCAACGTGAACTGGTTCATTTCTGAGTGAACTACCACCACTCTCTCTTTCTCTCTCTCTCTCTCTCTCTCTCTCTCTCTCTCTCTCTCTCTCTCTCTCTCTCTCTCGCTCACTCACATTTTTGATCAAATTACTGCCTCCGGGTGGACATTCAAATGTTGCTCTGCCAAAGGGTAGAGACGCGTTTAGGGTAAAAAAGGAAGAGTCCAGCAGAGCCTTAAGCTCTGTCCATGGACTATTTTTGTCCGAGCTTAATCTCCATTTAAACTGACCTTGTGTAGCATAAGCCTTTTGGTGAAAGTAGTAAATACCATTGTGAATGCATTTTCCCTCTTAAATAAGTCCCAATGAAGTTACCAGTTCACGTATTTGAGGCCATCTATATTCAATCATTAAAATCCTCATTGTGTAAGAAGAAGAACTATATATTTGGCCTTCAACTCAATTTTGTTTCAGAATTTATTTTTCATTACATCTTGTACATTTTCTTAAAACGATAATTATTTCTTTATTAACCTCGATTAGGCTCTGTTGAACGATATTCGTAACCTTTAGCTACTCCGTTTTTAATTTGATTTTTTTTACTGTTACGATCGTACGTGGTAATAATAAATATTTTTGTCTATTCACGGCGATAATGAAATCTGATATTCAATCTTATTTTCAAGTACATACATACATACACACACACACACACATATATATATTATTGAATAAATAAAGAACAAATTAAAAAATATGAAAGCTATAATGGTACACTTTTTTAAAACTTCTTAAAGTATAGTTAAAACAATATTTTTTATTTTCCTTGAAAAAGATCTCTGAAGATGCTTTATTACAATTAAAGCCTTTCATATTAAGACACATTTCCTATTTCGTTCTTTATTTATACTTTAATCTTGTCAGATTTTAATCCATATATTCAAATCACACACACACACACACACACACACACACACACACACACACACACACATATATATATATATATATATATAGAGAGAGAGAGAGAGAGATAGATAGATAGATAGATAGATTTTTTAAAATCATATCACCCCGAGCAAGGCGGTAATGCCACTGATGTGCAGGGGGCTACATAAGAGTGAAAAGAGTGGAAAAGAGAAAACGGGAAACCACATCCTAAACAGGGAACAAGGGATGAGCCTCTTAACCTGTTCAATAGATGTGGGTGGAGTGTGAACCGGGCGATAGTATAGTTTATCTACTCCAATAACTATAATCAAGTAACAATATGGAGTGGTTATGTGGGGGTGAGGGATAGCGAAAACCAAGTTGATTCAGAGCTCAAAATTAGAATTTTCATATTTTCATATTTTAACATATGACAGAAGATATTTTAAATCGATGTTCATAAATTTTTGATAATGGATTGCATAATATTTAGGATTATTTTTAACTAATTTTTTTCAAATAATTTTGAAAATTTGTATCTTTAACAAGAAGAGAATTCTTCCTGCATTGGTGTTTGTATTAAATATTTTAAAAATCCATTTTTGGTTTCAAATGGAAACTTTACACTTTTTTTTTGTGAGAAGTGAAATTAATACTGTATACTGAAATAGTTGTTACTAGCATTTCTATTAATTGAAATAACCGTATAAATTACAAAGATAGATAGATAGATAGATAGATAGATAGATAGATAGATAGATAGATAGATAATGTTATTTATAGTGTCTATATGTCTTCGAATTGATTTCTATGTCTTGTTTTCTTAAGATGGGTATTGAGTATGAACCCAGGGAGATTAATATTATTCTAGTTTTTTAAAAAACAAATACAAAAATACAACGGATGAGAGCCGCTACCACCTGTACCCACTAAAAATAAATCATAGAATAATAAAAAATTATTACACATTAAGAAAATAATTATTTTAAAAATACTTTGATTTTGATTTGGCGTCTATTTTTAAACCTGTGTTATTCTTTTTTATTCTTAAAAACCTTTCTCTTTCTCTCATTTTCTCTTTATCTCTCTTTATATATATTTATATATGTATGTGTGTGTGTCTGTGTGTGTGTGTGTGTGTGTGTGTGTGTTTGTTTGTGATCTTTGTTTCCGTGTTTTAACACTGTAGAATCCATACTTTAATAACAAGTTTGTGCCTCCAACATAATTTTTACAGTATCTACTTTCTGTTCTATATGCCTGTAACTAAGATCTTTTATCGCGTGTACGCATTTTGTAATGTTGTAACTTTGTCGTATATAGTCTAATGTGAACACCCGACTTAAACTTATCGCGCACAACATGATTGTTTATTCAAACACAGTTTTTCTCAATCGAGTGGGCGGGAGCTTTTGGGATTTTTAAAAAGTAGATTCTACCTTATTTTGAGGATGTATGAGTCATTTTTTACTCCTAGGTGGTAGTTAAATGGCTACAAGTTAACCATTCACCCTTACCCCACACGTGTGCACATTCACGAGATAATTGAATCCAAAACCTGCATACATGTTCGGGGTAGCTGATGAGATCTGATGAAAGCGCGAAATTGCACTTGGTGGATAAGATTTCATAACTCATGTAGCATAATGATGCACTACTCTTTTCGTATTTTTTAATCATTTCACCCCAAGCAAGGCATTCCATTGCCACTATTGCGCATGGGGCTACATAGGGCAAGGTAAACAGAAGGAGTGGTTAGGTGTAGGAAATATCAGAAGAAAGGTGATAGATGGTCAAGGATACCGAGGATGAGGGTTGGGCAGATGGGAAGAGTGTTGAAAGAATGGGAGCGAGTTAGTGTGTTAGGAGGTGTCTATTGACCTTACATTTAAACTCCTGGAGATTGTAGCCGTCGGGGAAGCAATCATGTGGAAGGGATTTCCACAGTCGGGAAGTGCGATAAATTTTATCGGTTTCACTGTAAAAGGGTGGCATCTATTTGCTAATCTAGTTTCTTGTGCAAATTCGTATCTAGTGGGCAGCAGTGATCAAAGTTCATTGGAGCAGAAGCCGTGAAAGTATTTATCGAAGAGACACAGAGAAGTCACGAGGCGCCGGTGAGAGAGAGAGAGAGAGAGAGACTGCAGGCGGTCTGCCAAGTCGGTATCGATCACATTACAGACCCTCCGCTGTACCTTGTCTAGAAGCCCAAGGAGAATAGCAGGGGCACCCGACCAGAAATGGCAACAGTATGCAATGCACAGGCGGATGGTAGATTTATAAATGTGCAGGATAGATTCAGACGGAAAAAAACCTCCGGGCCCTGCACAGAGAACCGACTTTCATAGCAGCGGATTTAGCAATGGATTCGATATAGTCATTCCATTTGAGGTCCGCTAAAAGTGTCAGACCAAGGAGGCGTAGTGTTTTACACTCTGGTTGGCAAGCCTGGTCCATGCTAATGGGAGGTAGGTGCGATTGTCTATGATGGTTAATTGATAGTAGCTTTGTTTTAGAAGCATTAAAGCTGACGAGCCATCTTCCTCCCCATAATTGCGTTCCGTGGTTTTTATGGGCAGGATCAAAGTGTAGTATCTGTTCCATAGTAGCGTTTACTACAGCTTGTGGTTTCGGGATTATCTGTTTCTCCACCCAAGTTCATTGCTTGCGGCTGAGTAGAAGTAGTGGCCTGCGAAGGCTGCGAAATACCGGAGGGCAGTGGTCCAGTGTTCGTAGCCTCTTACGAGGCAATGACCTCACAGAGGTCAGAGGAGAGTGTTCCCCCCACCATGGAGTCGGTGGGGGGAAAAGAAGGCGATTGGAATTTACCACCGCGGGACAAGCTCCCGGCACCAGCACCAGGATCCCCAAACCTTCAACCTCTGGTTGGACAGGGGGAAAAATTATCAAGAACGAGGAGTACTATGAAAGGATTAAGACGAAGTACGCCGACTACATTAAGGGCACCGAGCTAGTCTCGGTGCCAGAACAGTTGGACGGAAATTGAAACAAAGGATTATCACCTTTGTTCACGAAGGACTTAAAGACTCACAAGCTGATTGGAGTGACGAGAGACTCATTCGAAGAGGCAATCAAGGCATTGAACTTAAAGGCTAGGGCCGTAGCGAGGAGGAGCAATGCCGTGTGGGACGTCCTGCTAGGCACAGCTGATGAAGCAAAGCGTTTGGTCGGTGTGGTCCTGGAGACCAAAACTCTCCAGTTCCATACCGAATATATGGGTGCCCGTAAAGTAAAGGTAACCCTGCATGGCGTCCCCATGGACATTGCAGAGGACCACGTAGGTGCCTTCTTTGCAAACTTTGGGAAGGTGTCTGAGGTCTCCTCGCTACGGTCAAAGGCTGGCTTTTTAACGGGAGACATGACCCTGCAGGTGACCCTGTCAAAGGAGAACATAGACAAGATACCCAACATCCTCACCTGCAGGAGTCGTGTCATTTTCGTGATTGTGGAAGGGAGAAAGCCGTGCTGTTGGGTCTGCGGGGCCGGCAGACCATGTTGCTAAGGCCTGCCCGACCAGGAATCCGCAACCAAAGGCCCAACCAGCCAAACAGCCACAGACAGTGAAGGAAGTAGCCAAGCCAGCCTCGCCAACGCCAGTTCCAGCAGCCAGCAAAGAGGGCGAGTGGCAGGTGGTGGCGAGAAAAAAGGCGAAAACGCCTTCCCCAGCCAAAACGCCGGCGAAAGCGTCACCACCGGTCAAAACACCCCCAAAACAAAAAGAGGAGGTGCCCAGGAATTCGCTCGCCAAACAGGAGAAGGGTTCCGCCCCCAAAAAGGACACGGCAGAACCGATGCAAGTGGAGAGAGCGGCGTCCTTGAAGCGCGCGAGAGAGGAGGAAGAGGGACAACAGGATAAGTCCAAAAACAGAAGGAGGAGCAGGAGTCCCGAAAGGAAGGAAAACCAGAAGACAAGTGTGCGTCTTTACCGGTTTCGCCGGTTAGGCAAACTTATGCGGACAAAGTAAGAAGCCTGCCATCTTCCCCGCGCAAAGCTTCCCAGTCCTTAACCTTTGATTTAACCCCCCTTAAAAAACAGACTTCCGCTACACCCACGCCCTCCCCTTCTCCTATTCCCACTCCCAGCCGGGCAAAAAAGAAAAAAGCCCTCCCCCATGGCAGCGCACTATTCAAAGTGGACGAGAACATTGTAGAGGAGTGGTCTTCGCAAAGGCGAAAGCTATTGAAGCCACTCCTCAAACTGACATCAGTAAAGGATTTGTCTACAGAAGACCCTACAAACTTTCCCCAGGCCCCAGGAGTCATTACCCTCGTAAGAAATACCGGGGGTAACCTGCGGGTCTGGGACCATCTAGAAGAAGCCCAAAAACACCATCCAAAATTAAAGTTGGTGACATCTAACACACCAGAACTAAGAAAAATGAGTAAAAATTGTTCGGGGAGGTTCCCGGTTTTGATCCACCCATGCTTATATAGGGTGGATAAAACTCACTTACCCCACGGACGTCGGCGGGAATTGTCCTTAGACGGACGGATTACGTCCGATGTAGGTACAGGGTCCCTAGGACAGTCCGTCGGGGTCCCGACTACCCGAGATTTCTACCCGGTATGCGAGTAGAGCCGTTCGTTGCATGTTTTTATCTGTTTTTTTTCGTTTCAGATCTAAAGAATGTCTATTAAGTTAGCCAGTATAAATGCGAAGGGCCTGAGGGATCGGGGTAAGGCGGCTCGCCTGCTTCGTGACCTCTTGTCCTTCGGTGTGGATGTGGCCGCGATCCAAGAGACTCACTTTGTTTGCGAAGTCGACTCGTGTGTGCTGTCTAACGACTTTGTCGTCTATTCAGCATATGGGAGTCGGCTGGCCAGAGGTGTTTCTTTGCTGGTCAAGCGTACCCTGGACGCGAGGGAGTGGACCTTGTCCATGTCGGTGCCGAGGGCCGGCTGATCGTGGCCGATATTGCAGTGAAAAGCAAGTCGTTCCGGCTGATTGTGGTTTATGCGCCCAATGTTCAAGGTGAGCGTGTCTCTTTCTTTCGGCTGTTGGAGCCCTTCATGGTGCATTCAACACGGCTAATCTTAGTTGGGGACTGGAATGCCGTCCTAACCCCCAAATGGGATAGAGGAAGGGGCGCTAGCGGGTGGAGTGGTGATCGTAGCCTGGTTGGATCTGATCGGCGAATTTTGGTCTCGTCGATAGATACCGGGTCGATCATCCGGAATGGGAGCATGTGGACGTGGACGCATAGTTGGCCTTCTACCCGGGTATCTGCGTACCTGGATAGGATGTTAGTGAGAGAAGCCGACATAGACTTCTTAGAATGTCCAACGTTCCACTGGTTAGGCTACTCGGACCACAAACTTGTTTGTGCCCGGGTGGCGTTAGACTTTAGGCCTAGGTTGGCTGGTTATTGGAAGTTCAATCAGTCCTTACTGGACAGGCGGGACTTTCGTGACCAGCTGACAAAACTAGTGCAGCGGGCGTTAATTGGGCGAGTCATTGGGAGTAAGTGGTGGGTTAACCTTAAGGACTCCATTAGGTCTTTCGCCACCAAATATAGCCAGCGGCTCAACCTAGATAAGGCTGCGGAGGCAAAGACACTTAGTGCTAATTTCGCCCGGGCGGAGGCTGGTGGGGATCCCCTAGAAATAGCCTTAGCCAGGGAGGCCCTGGAGCGCTCGACTAGCGGGCGCTACATGGGTCAGGTAATTAGGGCTAAGTTAAGCAAGATGTCTTCCGAAGCTGTGAACATGGGCGCGGAACTGCGCAAGGAAGAAATTCGCCATGCCGGCGACCGGTACATTCGAGAGGTACGCGACCCGGAGGGACATCTCCTTAGGTCCACCGACGACATGTGCGAGGCGTTCCGGCAGCATTTCGAGCACCGATTTACCAAGGAGCCTGGTCTCCGTGACGAGGAGTTTCGCAGCTATTTGGCTGACTTTCCCCGGCTTTTGCCGGCTGAAGCGGCTAGCTGCGAAGGGGAGATTACGGAGGACGAAATCTACGTGGCTTTGAAGAAGGTCGGCAGTGGCAAGTCGCCAGGTTTGGATGGTTTGCCCTATGAATTGTACTTGAGGATGTCGCACCTTTTTGTCCCGCTCTTGGCTGTCGTGTTCAACCACTGGTTTCGGCAGGGGTCCATCCCCGGTCGGATCACCAGGGGCGTGATCACGCTGTTGAGAAAAGGCAAGAAGGTTGGGAGGGAACTAGATGACTACAGGCCCATAACTCTGCTAAACACAGAGTTAAAGATTTTGGCCAAGATCCTGACGAATCGCTTGCAGCTAGTTGCCGAGTCTCTGTTGGAACCGGATCAGACTTGTTCTGTGAAGGGGAGAACAATTCAGAGCAACCTGCACTTGATTCGCACGATCATAGAGGGTGTAGAAGACGACGATGAGGCCGCGCTGATCAATTTAGATCAGTCCAAGGCATTTGATAGGATTGACCATGGCTACCTGGCGGCTGTCCTGCAGGCCGCCGGATTCAAACCCGACTTCAGCCGCTGGATTAGCCTTCTGTATCGCTCCCCCAAGGCTGTGGTACAGGTGAACGGGAAGCTGTCGGGCGCTTTCGCGCTGTCTAGGTCGGTCCGACAGGGTTGTCCACTGTCTTCTCTCCTTTATGTCCTGTGTTTGGAGCCCCTCCTTCGCAGGCTAAGGGACGAGACGGGCAGTCCGGTCCTGCGTGGAATTGAAGTCCCTGGCGGAGCTCGAGCCAGGGTTTCTGCGTACGCCGATGACGTAACGACCTTTGTGTCCTCCCGCAGGGACATAGAGGCGGTACACCAGGCGCTTGTACGGTACGAGAAGGTGACAGGGGCCAGAATTAACTGCGACAAGTCATCCGGCTTGCGGTTAGGTGCCTGGAAGGGAGTTTCCCTCCCGGGGCCCTTCAGCTGGACGGACGGGCCGGTCAAGCTCCTCGGAGTTTGGTTCGGTCCGGACTTACAGCTGGAGAAAAACTGGTCAGAAGTACTGGCAAAGGTCGGCGCGTCGGTCAAGATTTGGCGTCGACGGGGTCTCTCCGTGAAGGGCTTGGCGGAGGTGTGTAACACATACCTCTTTCCCATGATCCTTTACCGGCTGTCAGTACTTCCCCTTTGTGACGATCATGAGAAGGCGCTCGAGCGTTTGCTATTCTCCTGTCTGTGGAGAGGACGCAAACACATGGTCGACAAAGGAGTCTGTTGCCTCCGTCCGTGTCAAGGGGGTCTGGGGATGCCACACTTGAGGAGCCACGTGCTCGCTTCAAGGTTGGCATTCCTCAGGCGCGCGTTGGAGGAAGATCGGTTGCTTGCGGGGGTAGTGAGGGACATGTTCCCTTGCCTTACCATCACGCCCCCGACCCTATGGCTGACCGTCAGGCCTTGGGTGCGACCGAAATTCCTGCTCGAATGTCTGGCGGCTTTACAGGCCATTCCACGGTCCAGTGACCTTTCACAGCCTAGGAAAATCTTCTATCGGGGATTAGTGGAGGGTGCCGTGAAGGATAAGCTGTGGAGTAAGCTCGGCATGTCGAGAGTGGAGTACCGCTCTCATTGGTCTTGGGCGCCAGGCGCGGATTGGCTCAGCAACTCTGAGTTTTCTCTGACCTGGCGATTGGCTCGGAATGGTTTGTCGCTCAATGACAAGCGTTTCGCAATGGGCCTGGCGGATTTGCCAGATTGTGAACGTTGCAACCTTGGAATTAAGGAGACGTCTGCGCACGCCTTCTTCCATTGTTCGCGCGTTCGCCCGTTGTGGGCGCGTGTCGGCGAGTTGACTGCTCGTATCGCGCCGCGGGAGCTTGTGCTCATTGATCGCGCATACGCTGTGGACAATGTGTCGCCCCCGTACTCTGGAGTGAAGCGGATGGTGTTTCTGTCGCTACTGGCCACGGCTAGAATGGTGATTTGGATGACGCGTCTGGAGGAAGTCTTGCGGGGAGGCCGTCTTTCGGATCAGGATCTAATCCGATATTTTGAGCACCAGCTCAAAATGAAGATTAGAACTGAACGGAAACGGCTGCACCCGACAGACTTTAGCAAAAGGTGGATATATGCAGCGAGCCTGGTTCGAGTGACCGGGGCTAGTCTTGATTTTCTTTTTTAGATCTGCTGCTCGCATCGGGGTGGATTCCTCTGGAACCCCTCCCGTGGTTAAGGTAAAGTATTCTTTTGTATACCTAGTTAATGTGAGTGATAGTGTTAGTCCCGGCCTGTTCCCGGCTCCCTTGCTTTTGTTATGATCCAGTTCGAGATCCCCATTGTCCAGAGTTATTTTGTCCCGTTTCATTCTCGGCTGGGTCAGCCTTATATACTCTCCAGTCCATTTTATTTTTGTACCCTGCTTCTCCATTCCCCTTAGAAAGAGAGCGGCTTGATTTTGTCTCTACAGGCAGAATACAGTGGCCTCTTTAATTATGTGGGTGTGTTTGGGCCTTACTAACATAATGTATAAATATTCATTTGAAATTGTTTTTGTTTTGGGGATTTTTTGTTTCTTCATACCCCCGTCCCATCATATCATTTCATGTACAAATTTTTAAAGTTATTTTTGTATTATATTTGTATATAGTAATAAAATTTTTATGTACATTTGGGGCGTTTTTAGGTCCCCGGTATGTTTTGCGGTTTTTTTATTTTGGTGCTTGATAGGTATGAGTGGTGATGGACAAATTCTTATGGTGAATGAGAATCATTGTAACGCATGTATGGGTCGTGAATCTGATTAGCTAGGTATAGGATAGAGTAGCTGAAGACCACCCCAAGTTTTGTTCCCCCTCCCAGTTTTTGGCCTTGAGCCACAATTTGTATTTATACAAATAAATAAAACGAGCCATCTTCCTCCCCATAATTGCGTTCCGTGGTTTTTATGGGTAGGATCAAAGTGTAGTATCTGTTCCATAGTAGCTTTTACTAACACTGTGGTTTGACTGGCAATCAATTCCACTCGAGTTCATTGCTCGAGCAGCGTAAAAGTAGTGGCTTTATAGCTGCGAAACACCGGAAGCGATTGTCAGGTGTTCGGCCTCTTAGGAGGCATGGCCTCCGATAGGCCAGATGCGATCGTGCCTCCCACCACGGACTCGGTGGGGGGAAAGGAGGGGGATTGGGCATTACCGCCTCGGGATAATCCCTCTCCTACAGTACCAGCAGTGTCAGTAGCGCCAGCGTCCCCCTTACCTTCGACCTCTGGGTGGAAGGGAGGCAAAAAAATGACGCTAAAAGATGAAGAATATTATGAGAGGATTGCAAAGGAATACTCGGACTTAATCAAGGGGACGGAGCTCGTTTCGGTGCCGGAGCAGTTGGCACAGATAGAGTCCCGTATCATCACCTTGATCACGAAGGACCTCAAGACCAAAAAGTTGGTCGGTGTCCCCAGAGATACATTCGAGGAGGGGATACAGACTTTAAAAATCAAAGCTAGGGCCGTGGCGAGGAGGGGCAATGCCATGTGGGACGTCCTGCTTGGCTCTGCCGAAGAGGCCAAAAGCTTAATTGGTGTGGTTCTGGAGACCAAAACTCTCCAGTTCCATACCGAATATATGGGCACGAAAAAAGTGAAAGTGACCCTGCATGGCGTCCCCATGGACATTGCAGAGGATCATGTCGGCGCCTTCTTTGTACAGTACGGAAGGGTAGCCGAAGTCTCCTCGCTGCGGTCCAAAGCAGGCTTCCTCACGGGAGACATGACCCTGCAGGTGACCCTAAACAAGGAGAACATTGCGAAAATACCCAACATTCCTCACCTGCAGGGGTCGGGCGATTTTCGTCATTGTAGAAGGGAGAAAGCCGTGCTGTTGGGTCTGCGGGTCGGCGGACCACGTCGCAAAGGCGTGTCCTACCAAGAATCCGGCCCCAAAGGCCCAGCCAGCCCAACCAGCTAAGCAGCAGCTAAAGGCACAGGAGAAGGAAGGAGGAAAGCAAGTTCTACCAACACAGTCTCCCGTGGGTAACAAGGAGGGCGAATGGCAGGTGGTGGCCAGGAAGAAAACCAAAACATCTTCCCCGGAGAAAGTGCCGACACCTGTCAAGACGCCTGCAAAGCAAGCTCCGGCGAAGGTGCCGACTCCGGCCAAACAAAAGGAGTCCCCGGCAAAGGTGCCGGCAAAGCCGAAGGAGTCACCTTCAGAGAAGTCTCCTCCCAAACAGAGGGAGGAAGAAGTCCTGCCCCTGAGCTAATGGAAGTGGAGAGATCAGCCTCCCTGAAGCGTGGGAGAGAGGAGGAGGTGGAAGAACAACACGACAACCCGAAGGCTAGGAGGAGAAGCAGGAAGCAGAGAAAGAGCACGAGCGGATAGATGCCAGCTTCTTTACCCCCAGTCTCACCCAAAAGGACATCGTACGCAGAAAAGGCAAGAAGCCTTCCTGCGTCCCCGCAAAAAGCTTCCCAGACCCTGACCTTTGAATTGACCCCCCTCAAAAAAGCCAAATCTGTAACTCCCACTCCCTCCCCTTCTCCTATTCCCACTCCCACTCGGGCGAAAAAGAAAAGTGCCCTTCCCCAAGGTGATGCCCTAATGAGGGTTAGTGACAATGTGGTGGCGGAGTGGTCGTCACAGAGGCGAAAGCTTCCTTTAAAACCCCCACTCCTGAAGATGACCTCTGTCGATGGTCGCTCTGTAGAAGACCCCAGGAACTTTGCCCAGGCCCCAGGTGTCATCACCCTGGTAAGGAATACCGGTGGCAACCTGAGGGTCTGGGACCACATCCATGAGGCTAAGAAGCATTTCACCAATGTCAGAATGGTTCAGGAGAACACACCTGAACTGAAGAAGATGCAAAAAAATTGTTCGGGGAGGTTCCCTGTTTTACTCCACCCCAGTCTATATAGGGTGGTAAAACTAACGTACCCCACGGACGTCGGCGGCATTGTCCTAGACGGACGGATTACGTCCGATGTAGGAACTGGGTCCCTAGGACAGTCCGTCGGGGTCCTATCTGCCAGAGATTTCCGGCCCGTATGCGAGTAGAGCCGTTTGTTGCATGTTTTTCTTTGTCTCTTTTCAGGTCTAAAGAATGTCTATTAAGTTAGCCAGTATAAATGCGAAGGGCCTGAGGGATCGGGGTAAGGCGGCTCGCCTGCTTCGTGACCTCTTGTCCTTCGGCGTGGATGTGGCCGCGATCCAAGAGACTCACTTTGTTTGCGAAGTCGACTCGTGTGTGCTGTCTAACGACTTTGTCGTCTATTCAGCATATGGGAGCCGGCTGGCCAGAGGTGTTTCTTTGCTGGTCAAGCGTACCCTGGACGCGAGGGTTGGACCTTGTCCATGTCGGTGCCGAGGGCCGGCTGATCGTGGCCGATATTGCAGTGAAAAGCAAGTCGTTCCGGCTGATTGTGGTTTATGCGCCCAATGTTCAAGGTGAGCGTGTCTCTTTCTTTCGGCTGTTGGAGCCCTTCATGGTGCATTCAACACGGCTAATCTTAGTTGGGGACTGGAATGCCGTCCTAACCCCCAAATGGGATAGAGGAAGGGGCGCTAGCGGGTGGAGTGGTGATCGTAGCCTGGTTGATCTGATCGGCGAATTTTGGTCTCGTCGATAGATACCGGGTCGATCATCCGGATGGGAGCATGTGGACGTGGACGCGTAGTTGGCCTTCTACCCGGGTATCTGCATACCTGGATAGGATGTTAGTGAGAGAAGCCGATATAGACTTCCTTAGAATGTCCAACGTTCCACTGGTTAGGCTACTCGGACCACAAACTCGTTTGTGCCCGGGTGGCGTTAGAATTTAGGCCTAGGTTGGCTGGTTATTGGAAGTTCAATCAGTCCGTACTGGACAGGCGGGACTTTCGTGACCAGCTGACAAAACTAGTGCAGCGGGCGTTAATTGGGCGAGTCATTGGGAGTAAGTGGTGGGTTAACCTTAAGGACTCCATTAGGTCTTTCGCCACCAAATATAGCCAGCGGCTCAACTTAGATAAGGCTGCGGAGGCAAAGACACTTAGTGCTAATTTCGCCCGGGCGGAGGCTGGTGGGGATCCCCTAGAAATAGCCTTAGCCAGGGAGGCCCTGGAGCGCTCGACTAGCGGGCGCTACATGGGTCAGGTAATTAGGGCTAAGTTAAGCAAGATGTCTTCCGAAGCTGTGAACATGGGCGCGGAACTGCGCAAGGAAGAAATTCGCCATGCCGGCGACCGGTACATTCGAGAGGTACGCGACCCGGAGGGACATCTCCTTAGGTCCACCGACGACATGTGCGAGGCGTTCCGGCAGCATTTCGAGCACCGATTTACCAAGGAGCCTGGTCTCCGTGACGAGGAGTTTCGCAGCTATTTGGCTGACTTTCCCCGGCTTTTGCCGGCTGAAGCGGCTAGCTGCGAAGGGGAGATTACGGAGGACGAAATCTACGTGGCTTTGAAGAAGGTCAGCAGTGGCAAGTCGCCAGGTTTGGATGGTTTGCCCTATGAATTGTACTTGAGGATGTCGCACCTTTTTGTCCCGCTCTTGGCTGTCGTGTTCAACCACTGGTTTCGGCAGGGGTCCATCCCCGGTCGGATCACCAGGGGCGTGATCACGCTGTTGAGAAAAGGCAAGAAGGTTGGGAGGGAACTAGATGACTACAGGCCCATAACTCTGCTAAACACAGAGTTAAAGATTTTGGCCAAGATCCTGACGAATCGCTTGCAGCTAGTTGCCGAGTCTCTGTTGGAACCGGATCAGACTTGTTCTGTGAAGGGGAGAACAATTCAGAGCAACCTGCACTTGATTCGCACGATCATAGAGGGTGTAGAAGACGACGATGAGGCCGCGCTGATCAATTTAGATCAGTCCAAGGCATTTGATAGGATTGACCATGGCTACCTGGCTGCTGTCCTGCAGGCCGCCGGATTCAAACCCGACTTCAGCCGCTGGATTAGCCTTCTGTATCGCTCCCCCAAGGCTGTGGTACAGGTGAACGGGAAGCTGTCGGGCGCTTTCGCGCTGTCTAGGTCGGTCCGACAGGGTTGTCCACTGTCTTCTCTCCTTTATGTCCTGTGTTTGGAGCCCCTCCTTCGCAGGCTAAGGGACGAGACGGGCAGTCCGGTCCTGCGTGGAATTGAAGTCCCTGGCGGAGCTCGAGCCAGGGTTTCTGCGTACGCCGATGACGTAACGACCTTTGTGTCCTCCCGCAGGGACATAGAGGCGGTACACCAGGCGCTTGTACGGTACGAGAAGGTGACAGGGGCCAGAATTAACTGCGACAAGTCATCCGGCTTGCGGTTAGGTGCCTGGAAGGGAGTTTCCCTCCCGGGGCCCTTCAGCTGGACGGACGGGCCGGTCAAGCTCCTCGGAGTTTGGTTCGGTCCGGACTTACAGCTGGAGAAAAACTGGTCAGAAGTACTGGCAAAGGTCGGCGCGTCGGTCAAGATTTGGCGTCGACGGGGTCTCTCCGTGAAGGGCTTGGCGGAGGTGTGTAACACATACCTCTTTCCCATGATCCTTTACCGGCTGTCAGTACTTCCCCTTTGTGACGATCATGAGAAGGCGCTCGAGCGTTTGCTATTCTCCTGTCTGTGGAGAGGACGCAAACACATGGTCGACAAAGGAGTCTGTTGCCTCCGTCCGTGTCAAGGGGGTCTGGGGATGCCACACTTGAGGAGCCACGTGCTCGCTTCGAGGTTGGCATTCCTCAGGCGCGCGTTGGAGGAAGATCGGTTGCTTGCGGGGGTAGTGAGGGACATGTTCCCTTGCCTTACCATCACGCCCCCGACCCTATGGCTGACCGTCAGGCCTTGGGTGCGACCGAAATTCCTGCTCGAATGTCTGGCGGCTTTACAGGCCATTCCACGGTCCAGTGACCTTTCACAGCCTAGGAAAATCTTCTATCGGGGATTAGTGGAGGGTGCCGTGAAGGATAAGCTGTGGAGTAAGCTCGGCATGTCGAGAGTGGAGTACCGCTCTCATTGGTCTTGGGCGCCAGGTGCGGATTGGCTCAGCAACTCTGAGTTTTCTCTGACCTGGCGATTGGCTCGGAATGGTTTGTCGCTCAATGACAAGCGTTTCGCAATGGGCCTGGCGGATTTGCCAGATTGTGAACGTTGCGACCTTGGAATTAAGGAGACGTCTGCGCACGCCTTCTTCCATTGTTCGCGCGTTCGCCCGTTGTGGGCGCGTGTCGGCGAGTTGACTGCTCGTATCGCGCCGCGGGAGCTTGTGCTCATTGATCGCGCATACGCTGTGGACAATGTGTCGCCCCCGTACTCTGGAGTGAAGCGGATGGTGTTTCTGTCGCTACTGGCCACGGCTAGAATGGTGATCTGGATGACGCGACTGGAGGAAGTCTTGCGGGGAGGTCGTCTTTCGGATCAGGATCTAATCCGATATTTTGAGCACCAGCTCAAAATGAAGATTAGAACTGAACGGAAACGGCTGCACCCGACAGACTTTAGCAAAAGGTGGATATATGCAGCGAGCCTGGTTCGTGTGACCGGGGCTAGTCTTGATTTTCTTTTTAGATCTGCTGCTCGCATCGGGGTGGATTCCTCTGGAACCCCTCCCGTGGTTAAGGTAAAGTATTCTTTTGTGTACCTAGTTAACGTGAGTGAGTGGGTTTGTCCTAGCCTGTTCCCGGCTCCCTTGCTTTTGTTATGATCCAGTTCGAGATCCCCATTGTCCAGAGTTATTTTGTCCCGTTTTATTCTCGGCTGGGTCAGCCTTATATATTCTCCAGTCCATTTTATTTTTTAACCTATTTCTCCATTCCCCGTAGAAAGAGAGCGGCTTGATTTTGTCTATACAGGCAGAATACAGTGGCCTCTTTAATTATGTGGGTGTGTTTGGGTCTTACTAACATAATGTATAAATATTCATTTGAAATTGTTTTTGTTTTGGGGATTTTTTGTTTCTTCATACCCCCTTCCCATCATATCAT
The DNA here is from genome assembly GCA_037127315.1 of Ascarosepion bandense. Lineage (NCBI taxonomy): Eukaryota > Metazoa > Mollusca > Cephalopoda > Sepiida > Sepiidae > Ascarosepion > Ascarosepion bandense. Next base: position 22,770 of record JBBBDQ010001286.1, on the reverse strand, counting down.
TTCATGTACAAATTTTTAAAGTTATTTTTGTATTATATTTGTATATAGTAATAAATTTTTATGTACATTTGGGGCGTTTTTAGGTCCCCGGTATGTTTTGCGGTTTTTTGGTGCTTGATAGGTATGAGTGTTGATGGGCAAATTCTTATGGTGAATGAGAATCATTGTAACGTATGTATGGGTCGTGAATCTGGTTAGCTAGGTATAGGATAGAGTAGCTGAAGACCACCCCAAGTTTTGTTCCCCCTCCCAGTTTTTGGCCTTGAGCCACAATTTTGTGTAAAAACAAAATAAATAAAACGAGCCATCTTCCTCCCCATAATTGCGTTCCGTGGTTCTTATGGGTAGGATCAAAGTGTAGTATCTGTTCCATAGTAGCTTATACTATATCTGTGGTTTCGGGATTTCTGTTTCTCCACCCAAGTTCATTGCTTGTGGCTGCGTGAAAAGTAGCGACCTTCACCGGTCGTGAAACACCGGAGGACAGTTGTCCAGTGTTTCTTTTTTCAGGCCTCTTAGGAGGCAATGGCCTCAGAGAGGCCGGACGAAGTCGTGCCTCCCACCATGGCGTCGGTGGGAGGGAAGGAGGGGGATTGGGCATTACCGCCTCGGATCAATCCCCCTTCAGCTCCAGGATCCCCCATACCTTCCACTTCGGGGTGGACAGGGATTAAGACGACCAGCATAATGGCAAGCAAGGATGAAAAATATTATGAAGAAATGCGAGCTAAATATGCAGAGTACATCAAGGGCACAGAGCTGGTTTCTGTGCCAGACAAACTAGCTGAGATCGAGACGAGAATCATCACCTTGTTTGCTAAGGATAGCAAAACGCACAAGTTGGTGGGAGTCTCGAGGGACGTGTTTGAAGATGCATTGAAAGCTTTAAATATTAAAGCCAGGGCCGTGGCGAGGAGGGGCAATTCCATGTGGGACGTCCTGCTGGGCACGGTCGACGAGGCGAAGCGCCTGGTCAATGCGGTACTGGAAACTAAAACGCTCCAGTTTAGTACTGAGTACATGGGTGCCCGAAAGGTGAAGGTCACACTGCATGGCGTCCCCATGGAAATTGATGAGGACCACGTTGGCGCCTTTTTCGCTGCTTTCGGAAAGGTGGCCTCTGTCTCCTCGCTGCGGTCAAAGGCTGGCATTTTAACTGGCGATATGACCCTGCAGGTGACGGCGTCCAAGGAAAATATCGGGAAAATCCCCAATATCCTCACCTGCAGGGGACGGAGGATTTTCATTATTGTCGAAGGGAGGAAGCCATGCTGTTGGGTCTGCGGGGCCGCGGAACACGTCGCTAAGGCGTGTCCGACCAAGAACCCGGCCCCAATGGCCCAACCAGCTCAACCAGTGAAACAGCAGCTTGTGGAGAAGGAGGGAGCAAAGCCAGTAACACCCACACAGACGCCGGTTGTGAGCAAGGAGGGCGAGTGGCAGGTGGTGAGCCGCAAAAAGGCGAAAACGCCGTCTCCGGCAAAAGTGCTGCCACCTGGCATGTCGCCCGTAACAGCTAAGGAGGCGCCCGTAACAGCAAAGGAGGCGCCCAAAAAGAAGTCTCCTCCCAAAGAGAGGAAGGCGAGAAGTCCTTCCCCCACAGAAGAACATTTAATGGAGGTGGAGAGAGCGGCCTCCCTGAAGAGAGGGAGGGAAGAAGAGGAAGAATGCGACAACCCAAAAAGTCGACGCAAAAGCAGGAGTGTTGAGAGGAGGAAGGAAGTAGACAAATGTTCCTCACTGCCGGTCTCCCCCGTAAGGAGTTCCTATGCCCAAAAGGCTAGAAGTCTCCCCTCGTCCCCGCTTAAAGCTACCCAGTCCCCAGTTTTTAAACTGACCCCCTTGGCGAAAGCTAGAGCCACAACACCTTCTCCCTCCCCTTCTCCTACTCCCACTCCCACTCGGGCTAAGAAAAAACATGCCCTCCCTCGTGGGGATGCCCTGATGGAAGTGAAAGAGAACATTACAGAGGAGTGGTCCTCTCAGCGTAGAAGGCTACTCAAGCCTCTGTTAAACCTAACTATGGTAAAGGGTCTTTCCACTAAGGACCCGAGAAACTTTGCCCAGGCCCCAGGCGTCATCACCCTGGTAAGAAATACCGGGGGGAACCTGCGGGTCTGGGACCACATCGCCGAGGTGCAGAAGCACTACCCCAAGCTGACCATGGCAAAAGAAAATACGCCAGAATTAAGAAAGATGGCTAGAAATTGTTCGGGGAGGTTCCCCGTATTACTCCACCCCTGCTTATATAGGGTGGTAAAACTTATTTATCCAACGGACGTCGGCGGGATTGTCCTAGACGGACGGATTACGTCCGATATAGGTACAGGGTCCCTAGGACAGTCCGTCGGGGTCCCATCCACCAGAGATTTTTTCCCCGTATGTGATTAGAGCCGTTGTTGCATGTTTTTTCTGTTTCTCTTTTTCAGGCCTAAGAAATGTCTATCAAGATAGCCAGTTTGAATGCGTATGGCCTGAGGGATCGGGGCAAGGCGGCTCGCCTGCTTCGTGACCTCTTGTCGTACGGCGTGGATGTGGCCGCGATCCAAGAGACTCACTTTGTTTGCGAAGTCGACTCGTGTGTGCTGGATGACGACTTTGTCGTTTATTCAGCATATGGGAGCCGGCGGGCCAGAGGTGTTTCTTTGCTGGTTAAGCGTACCCTGGACGCGAGGGTTGACCTTGTCCATGTCGGTGCCGAGGGCCGGCTGATCGTGGCCGATATTGCAGTGAAAAGCAAGTCGTTCCGGCTGATTGCGGTTTATGCGCCCAATGTTCAAGGTGAGCGTGTCTCTTTCTTTCGGCTGTTGGAGCCCTTCATGGTGCATTCAACACGGCTAATCTTAGTTGGGGACTGGAATGCCATCCTAACCCCCAAATGGGATAGAGGGAGGGGCGCTAGCGGGTGGAGTGGTGATCGTAGCCTGGTCAATCTTGTCGGCGATTTTGGTCTCGTCGATAGATACCGGGTCGATCATCCGGAAGGGAGCATGTGGACGTGGACGCGTAGTTGGCCCTCTACCCGGGTATCAGCGTACCTGGATAGGGTGTTAGTGAGGGAAGCCGACATAGACTTCTTAGAATGTCCAACGTTCCACTGGTTAGGCTACACGGACCACAAACTCGTTTGTGCCCGTGTGGTGTTAGATTTTAGGCCTAGGTTGGCTGGTTATTGGAAGTTCAACCAGTCCTTACTGGACAGGCGGGACTTTCGTGACCAGCTGACAAAACTAGTTCAGCGGGCGTTAATTGGGCGAGTCATTGGGAGTAAGTGGTGGGTTAACCTTAAGGACTCCATTAGGTCTTTCGCCACCAAATATAGCCAGCGGCTCAACCTAGATAAGGCTGCGGAGGCAAAGACACTTAGTGCTAATTTCGCCCGGGCGGAGGCTGGTGGGGATCCCCTAGAAATAGCCTTAGCCAGGGAGGCCCTGGAGCGCTCGACTAGCGGGCGCTACATGGGTCAGGTAATTAGGGCTAAGTTAAGCAAGATGTCTTCCGAAGCTGTGAACATGGGCGCGGAACTGCGCAAGGAAGAAATTCGCCATGCCGGCGACCGGTACATTCGAGAGGTACGCGACCCGGAGGGACATCTCCTTAGGTCCACCGACGACATGTGCGAGGCGTTCCGGCAGCATTTCGAGCACCGATTTACCAAGGAGCCTGGTCTCCGTGACGAGGAGTTTCGCAGCTATTTGGCTGACTTTCCCCGGCTTTTGCCGGCTGAAGCGGCTAGCTGCGAAGGGGAGATTACGGAGGACGAAATCTACGTGGCTTTGAAGAAGGTCAGCAGTGGCAAGTCGCCAGGTTTGGATGGTTTGCCCTATGAATTGTACTTGAGGATGTCGCACCTTTTTGTCCCGCTCTTGGCTGTCGTGTTCAACCACTGGTTTCGGCAGGGGTCCATCCCCGGTCGGATCACCAGGGGCGTGATCACGCTGTTGAGAAAAGGCAAGAAGGTTGGGAGGGAACTAGATGACTACAGGCCCATAACTCTGCTAAACACAGAGTTAAAGATTTTGGCCAAGATCCTGACGAATCGCTTGCAGCTAGTTGCCGAGTCTCTGTTGGAACCGGATCAGACTTGTTCTGTGAAGGGGAGAACAATTCAGAGCAACCTGCACTTGATTCGCACGATCATAGAGGGTGTAGAAGACGACGATGAGGCCGCGCTGATCAATTTAGATCAGTCCAAGGCATTTGATAGGATTGACCATGGCTACCTGGCTGCTGTCCTGCAGGCCGCCGGATTCAAACCCGACTTCAGCCGCTGGATTAGCCTTCTGTATCGCTCCCCCAAGGCTGTGGTACAGGTGAACGGGAAGCTGTCGGGCGCTTTCGCGCTGTCTAGGTCGGTCCGACAGGGTTGTCCACTGTCTTCTCTCCTTTATGTCCTGTGTTTGGAGCCCCTCCTTCGCAGGCTAAGGGACGAGACGGGCAGTCCGGTCCTGCGTGGAATTGAAGTCCCTGGCGGAGCTCGAGCCAGGGTTTCTGCGTACGCCGATGACGTAACGACCTTTGTGTCCTCCCGCAGGGACATAGAGGCGGTACACCAGGCGCTTGTACGGTACGAGAAGGTGACAGGGGCCAGAATTAACTGCGACAAGTCATCCGGCTTGCGGTTAGGTGCCTGGAAGGGAGTTTCCCTCCCGGGGCCCTTCAGCTGGACGGACGGGCCGGTCAAGCTCCTCGGAGTTTGGTTCGGTCCGGACTTACAGCTGGAGAAAAACTGGTCAGAAGTACTGGCAAAGGTCGGCGCGTCGGTCAAGATTTGGCGTCGACGGGGTCTCTCCGTGAAGGGCTTGGCGGAGGTGTGTAACACATACCTCTTTCCCATGATCCTTTACCGGCTGTCAGTACTTCCCCTTTGTGACGATCATGAGAAGGCGCTCGAGCGTTTGCTATTCTCCTGTCTGTGGAGAGGACGCAAACACATGGTCGACAAAGGAGTCTGTTGCCTCCGTCCGTGTCAAGGGGGTCTGGGGATGCCACACTTGAGGAGCCACGTGCTCGCTTCAAGGTTGGCATTCCTCAGGCGCGCGTTGGAGGAAGATCGGTTGCTTGCGGGGGTAGTGAGGGACATGTTCCCTTGCCTTACCATCACGCCCCCGACCCTATGGCTGACCGTCAGGCCTTGGGTGCGACCGAAATTCCTGCTCGAATGTCTGGCGGCTTTACAGGCCATTCCACGGTCCAGTGACCTTTCACAGCCTAGGAAAATCTTCTATCGGGGATTAGTGGAGGGTGCCGTGAAGGATAAGCTGTGGAGTAAGCTCGGCATGTCGAGAGTGGAGTACCGCTCTCATTGGTCTTGGGCGCCAGGTGCGGATTGGCTCAGCAACTCTGAGTTTTCTCTGACCTGGCGATTGGCTCGGAATGGTTTGTCGCTCAATGACAAGCGTTTCGCAATGGGCCTGGCGGATTTGCCAGATTGTGAACGTTGCGACCTTGGAATTAAGGAGACGTCTGCGCACGCCTTCTTCCATTGTTCGCGCGTTCGCCCGTTGTGGGCGCGTGTCGGCGAGTTGACTGCTCGTATCGCGCCGCGGGAGCTTGTGCTCATTGATCGCGCATACGCTGTGGACAATGTGTCGCCCCCGTACTCTGGAGTGAAGCGGATGGTGTTTCTGTCGCTACTGGCCACGGCTAGAATGGTGATTTGGATGACGCGTCTGGAGGAAGTCTTGCGGGGAGGTCGTCTTTCGGATCAGGATCTAATCCGATATTTTGAGCACCAGCTCAAAATGAAGATTAGAACTGAACGGAAACGGCTGCACCCGACAGACTTTAGCAAAAGGTGGATATATGCAGCGAGCCTGGTTCGTGTGACCGGGGCTAGTCTTGATTTTCTTTTTTAGATCTGCTGCTCGCATCGGGGTGGATTCCTCTGGAACCCCTCCCGTGGTTAAGGTAAAGTATTCTTTTGTGTACCTAGTTAATGTGAGTGATAGTGTTAGTCCCGGCCTGTTCCCGGCTCCCTTGCTTTGTTATGATCCAGTTCGAGATCCCCATTGTCCAGAGTTATTTTGTCCCGTTTCATTCTCGGCTGGGTCAGCCTTATATATTCTCCAGTCCAATTTATTTTATACCCTACTTCGCCATTCCCCTTTAGAAAGAGAGCGGCTTGATTTTGTCTCTACAGGCAGAATACAGTGGCCTCTTTAATTATGTGGGTGTGTTTGGGTCTTACTAACATTAATGTATAAATATTCATTTGAGAAATTGTTTTTGTTTTGGGGATTTTTTGTTTCTTCATACCCCCTTCCCATCATATCATTTCATGCACAAATTTTTAAAGTTATTTTTGTATTATATTTGAATAAATTTTTATGTACATTTGGGGCGTTTTTAGGTCCCCGGTATGTTTCGCGGTATTTTGGTGCTTGATAGGTATGAATGGTGATGGACAAATTCTTATGGTGAATGAGAATCATTGTAACGTATGTATGGGTCGTGAATCTGATTAGCTAGGTATAGGATAGAGTTAGCTGAAGACCACCCCAAGTTTTGTTCCCCCTCCCTTTTTTCTGGCCTTGAGCCATAATGCTGTATTGCTCAGTATAAATAAAACGAGCCATCTTCCTCCCCATAATTGCGTTCCGTGGTTTTTATGGGTAGGATCAAAGTGTAGTATCTGTTCCATAGTAGCTTATACTATATCTGTGGTTTCGGGATTTCTGTTTCTCCACCCAAGTTTCATTGCTTGTGGCTGCGTGAAAAGTAGCGACCTTCACCGGTCGTGAAACACCGGAGGACAGTTGTCCAGTGTTTCTTTTTTCAGGCCTCTTAGGAGGCAATGGCCTCAGAGAGGCCGGACGAAGTCGTGCCTCCCACCATGGCGTCGGTGGGAGGGAAGGAGGGTGACTGGCAACTACCGCCACGGGAGTCACCCTCAGTTCCAGCAGCAGGTTCCCCCTTACCGTCCACTTCCGGATGGACAGCGAGTAAGACAACCAGTGTGATGATATGTAAGGACGAGAAGTACTATGAGGAGATAAGAGCCAAATATGCGGAGTACATTAAAGGGCACAGAGCTGGTCTCTGTGCCGGATAAGTTGGCCGACATTGAGGCAAGGATTATTACCCTGCATACTAAGGACATAAAATCGCACAAGTTGGTGGGAGTCTCAAGGGACGTATTGGAAGAAGCCATTAAAGCTTTGAAGATTAAAGCCAGGGCCGTGGCGAGGAGGGGCAATTCCATGTGGGACGTCTTGCTGGGCTCGGCCGAGGAGGCGAAACGTCTGATCGGAGAAGTACTGGAGACGAAATCACTCCAGTTCAGCACTGAATACATGGGTGCCCGGAAAGTGAAAATTACACTGCATGGCGTCCCCATGGAAATTGATGAAGACCACGTTGGCGCCTTTTTCGCAGGATACGGAAAGGTGGCCTCAGTCTCCTCGCTGCGGTCGAAGGCTGGCTTTATGACAGGTGATATGACCCTGCAGGTGACTGCGTCGAAGGAGAATATCGGGAAAATTCCCAACATCCTCACCTGCAGGGGTCGTAGGATTTTCATCGTGGTAGAAGGAAGGAAGCCATGCTGTTGGGTCTGCGGAGCCGCGGAGCACGTCGCTAAGGCGTGTCCAACCAAGAACCCGGCCCCAGCGGCCCAACTAGCACAACCAGCAAAACAGAAACAGCAGCCCATGGAGAAAGAGGGCGTAAAACCGGTAACACCAGCTCCGGTAGCAAACAAAGAGGGCGAGTGGCAGGTGGTGAGCCGGAAGAAGGGCAAAACACCTTCCCCTGCAAAGGTGCTGCCACCTGGCATGTCGCCCGTAACAACAAAGGAGGCGCCCAAAAAGAAGTCGCCTCCCAAACAGAGGAAGGACAGAAGTCCAACCCCCCCAGAGGAACAGCGAATGGAGGTAGATAGAGCGGCGTCCCTGAAGAGAGGGAGAGATGAAGGGGAGGAAGACATCGACAACCCTAAAAGTCGGCGAAAGAGTAGAAGCGTTGAGAGGAGGAAGGCAGTAAACAAATGTTCTTCACTGCCGGTCTCCCCCGTAAGGAGTACGTATGCCCAAAAGGCGAAAAGTCTCCCCTCGTCCCCGCTTAAAGCTTCCCAGTCCCCAGTTTTTAAACTGACCCCCTTGGGCAAAGCTAGTGCCACAACACCTTCTCCCTCCCCTTCTCCTGCTCCCACTCCCACTCGGGCTAAGAAGAAATATGCCCTCCCTCGTGGGGATGCCCTAATGGAAGTCAAGGACAGCATCGTAGACGAGTGGTCTTCCCAGCGTCGAAGGCTGCTCAAGCCTCTACTTAAACTCACCTCGGTGAAGGGTCTGTCCACTGAAGACCCGAGGAACTTTCCCCAGGCCCCAGGTGTCATCACCCTGGTAAGAAATACCGGTGGGAACCTGCGGGTCTGGGACCATATCGCCGAGGTGCAGAAACAATACCCAAAAATGACTATGGCGATAGAAAACTCACCAGAACTTGCAAAGATGGCAAAAAATTGTTCGGGGAGGTTCCCCGTTTTAATCCACCCCTGTCTGTATAGGGTTCTAAAGCTAACCTACCCCACGGACGTCGGCGGAATTGTCTTAGACGGACGGATTACGTCCGACATTGGTACAGGGTCCCTAGGACAGTCCGTCGGGGTCCCGTCTACCCGAGATTTCTACCCGGTATGCGAGTAGAGCCGTCTGTTGCATGTCTTTTTCTGTTTTTTCGTTTCAGATCTAAAGAATGTCTATTAAGTTAGCCAGTATAAATGCGAAGGGCCTGAGGGATCGGGGTAAGGCGGCTCGCCTGCTTCGTGACCTCTTGTCCTTCGGCGTGGATGTGGCCGCGATCCAAGAGACTCACTTTGTTTGCGAAGTCGACTCGTGTGTGCTGTCTAACGACTTTGTCGTCTATTCAGCATATGGGAGCCGGCTGGCCAGAGGTGTTTCTTTGCTGGTCAAGCGTACCCTGGACGCGAGGGTTGGACCTTGTCCATGTCGGTGCCGAGGGCCGGCTGATCGTGGCCGATATTGCAGTGAAAAGCAAGTCGTTCCGGCTGATTGTGGTTTATGCGCCCAATGTTCAAGGTGAGCGTGTCTCTTTCTTTCGGCTGTTGGAGCCCTTCATGGTGCATTCAACACGGCTAATCTTAGTTGGGGACTGGAATGCCGTCCTAACCCCCAAATGGGATAGAGGAAGGGGCGCTAGCGGGTGGAGTGGTGATCGTAGCCTGGTTGATCTGATCGGCGATTTTGGTCTCGTCGATAGATACCGGGTCGATCATCCGGATGGGAGCATGTGGACGTGGACGCATAGTTGGCCTTCTACCCGGGTATCTGCGTACCTGGATAGGATGTTAGTGAGAGAAGCCGACATAGACTTCTTAGAATGTCCAACGTTCCACTGGTTAGGCTACTCGGACCACAAACTTGTTTGTGCCCGGGTGGCGTTAGACTTTAGGCCTAGGTTGGCTGGTTATTGGAAGTTCAATCAGTCCTTACTGGACAGGCGGGACTTTCGTGACCAGCTGACAAAACTAGTGCAGCGGGCGTTAATTGGGCGAGTCATTGGGAGTAAGTGGTGGGTTAACCTTAAGGACTCCATTAGGTCTTTCGCCACCAAATATAGCCAGCGGCTCAACTTAGATAAGGCTGCGGAGGCAAAGACACTTAGTGCTAATTTCGCCCGGGCGGAGGCTGGTGGGGATCCCCTAGAAATAGCCTTAGCCAGGGGAGGCCCTGGAGCGCTCGACTAGCGGGCGCTACATGGGTCAGGTAATTAGGGCTAAGTTAAGCAAGATGTCTTCCGAAGCTGTGAACATGGGCGCGGAACTGCGCAAGGAAGAAATTCGCCATGCCGGCGACCGGTACATTCGAGAGGTACGCGACCCGGAGGGACATCTCCTTAGGTCCACCGACGACATGTGCGAGGCGTTCCGGCAGCATTTCGAGCACCGATTTACCAAGGAGCCTGGTCTCCGTGACGAGGAGTTTCGCAGCTATTTGGCTGACTTTCCCCGGCTTTTGCCGGCTGAAGCGGCTAGCTGCGAAGGGGAGATTACGGAGGACGAAATCTACGGGGCTTTGAAGAAGGTCAGCAGTGGCAAGTCGCCAGGTTTGGATGGTTTGCCCTATGAATTGTACTTGAGGATGTCGCACCTTTTTGTCCCGCTCTTGGCTGTCGTGTTCAACCACTGGTTTCGGCAGGGGTCCATCCCCGGTCGGATCACCAGGGGCGTGATCACGCTGTTGAGAAAAGGCAAGAAGGTTGGGAGGGAACTAGATGACTACAGGCCCATAACTCTGCTAAACACAGAGTTAAAGATTTTGGCCAAGATCCTGACGAATCGCTTGCAGCTAGTTGCCGAGTCTCTGTTGGAACCGGATCAGACTTGTTCTGTTGAAGGGGAGAACAATTCAGAGCAACCTGCACTTGATTCGCACGATCATAGAGGGTGTAGAAGACGACGATGAGGCCGCGCTGATCAATTTAGATCAGTCCAAGGCATTTGATAGGATTGACCATGGCTACCTGGCTGCTGTCCTGCAGGCCGCCGGATTCAAACCCGACTTCAGCCGCTGGATTAGCCTTCTGTATCGCTCCCCCAAGGCTGTGGTACAGGTGAACGGGAAGCTGTCGGGCGCTTTCGCGCTGTCTAGGTCGGTCCGACAGGGTTGTCCACTGTCTTCTCTCCTTTATGTCCTGTGTTTGGAGCCCCTCCTTCGCAGGCTAAGGGACGAGACGGGCAGTCCGGTCCTGCGTGGAATTGAAGTCCCTGGCGGAGCTCGAGCCAGGGTTTCTGCGTACGCCGATGACGTAACGACCTTTGTGTCCTCCCGCAGGGACATAGAGGCGGTACACCAGGCGCTTGTACGGTACGAGAAGGTGACAGGGGCCAGAATTAACTGCGACAAGTCATCCGGCTTGCGGTTAGGTGCCTGGAAGGGAGTTTCCCTCCCGGGGCCCTTCAGCTGGACGGACGGGCCGGTCAAGCTCCTCGGAGTTTGGTTCGGTCCGGACTTACAGCTGGAGAAAAACTGGTCAGAAGTACTGGCAAAGGTCGGCGCGTCGGTCAAGATTTGGCGTCGACGGGGTCTCTCCGTGAAGGGCTTGGCGGAGGTGTGTAACACATACCTCTTTCCCATGATCCTTTACCGGCTGTCAGTACTTCCCCTTTGTGACGATCATGAGAAGGCGCTCGAGCGTTTGCTATTCTCCTGTCTGTGGAGAGGACGCAAACACATGGTCGACAAAGGAGTCTGTTGCCTCCGTCCGTGTCAAGGGGGTCTGGGGATGCCACACTTGAGGAGCCACGTGCTCGCTTCAAGGTTGGCATTCCTCAGGCGCGCGTTGGAGGAAGATCGGTTGCTTGCGGGGGTAGTGAGGGACATGTTCCCTTGCCTTACCATCACGCCCCCGACCCTATGGCTGACCGTCAGGCCTTGGGTGCGACCGAAATTCCTGCTCGAATGTCTGGCGGCTTTACAGGCCATTCCACGGTCCAGTGACCTTTCACAGCCTAGGAAAATCTTCTATCGGGGATTAGTGGAGGGTGCCGTGAAGGATAAGCTGTGGAGTAAGCTCGGCATGTCGAGAGTGGAGTACCGCTCTCATTGGTCTTGGGCGCCAGGTGCGGATTGGCTCAGCAACTCTGAGTTTTCTCTGACCTGGCGATTGGCTCGGAATGGTTTGTCGCTCAATGACAAGCGTTTCGCAATGGGCCTGGCGGATTTGCCAGATTGTGAACGTTGCGACCTTGGAATTAAGGAGACGTCTGCGCACGCCTTCTTCCATTGTTCGCGCGTTCGCCCGTTGTGGGCGCGTGTCGGCGAGTTGACTGCTCGTATCGCGCCGCGGGAGCTTGTGCTCATTGATCGCGCATACGCTGTGGACAATGTGTCGCCCCCGTACTCTGGAGTGAAGCGGATGGTGTTTCTGTCGCTACTGGCCACGGCTAGAATGGTGATTTGGATGACGCGTCTGGAGGAAGTCTTGCGGGGAGGTCGTCTTTCGGATCAGGATCTAATCCGATATTTTGAGCACCAGCTCAAAATGAAGATTAGAACTGAACGGAAACGGCTGCACCCGACAGACTTTAGCAAAAGGTGGATATATGCAGCGAGCCTGGTTCGTGTGACCGGGGCTAGTCTTGATTTTCTTTTTTAGATCCGCTGCTCGCATCGGGGTGGATTCCTCTGGAACCCCTCCCGTGGTTAAGGTAAAGTATTCTTTTGTATACCTAGTTAATGTGAGTGATAGTGTTAGTCCCGGCCTGTTCCCGGCTCCCTTGCTTTTGTTATGATCCAGTTCGAGATCCCCATTGTCCAGAGTTATTTTGTCCCGTTTCATTCTCGGCTGGGTCAGCCTTATATATTCTCCAGTCCAATTTATTTTATACCCTACTTCGCCATTCCCCTTTAGAAAGAGAGCGGCTTGATTTTGTCTCTACAGGCAGAATACAGTGGCCTCTTTAATTATGTGGGTGTGTTTGGGTCTTACTAACATAATGTATAAATATTCATTTGAAATTGTTTTTGTTTTGGGGATTTTTTGTTTCTTCATACCCCCTCCCCATCACATCATTTCATGTACAAATTTTTAAAGTTATTTTTGTATTATATTTGTATATAGTAATAAATTTTTATGTACATTTGGGGCGTTTTTAGGTCCCCGGTATGTTTCGCGGTATTTTGGTGCTAGATAAGTACGAGTGTTGATGGACAAATTCTTATGGTGAATGAGAATCATTGTAACGTATGTATGGGTCGTGAATCTGATTAGCTAGGTATAGGATAGAGTTATTGAAGACCTTCCCAAGTTTTGTTCCCCCTCCCAGTTTTCTGGCCTTGAGCCATAATTTTGTGTATTACAAAATAAATAAAACGAGCCATCTTCCTCCCCATAATTGCGTTCCGTGGTTTTTATGGGTAGGATCAAAGTGTAGTATCTGTTCCATAGTAGCTTATACTATATCTGTGGTTTCGGGATTTCTGCGTTTCTCCACCCAAGTTTATTGCTTGTGGCAGAGTGAAAAGTAGCGACCTTAACCGGTCGTGAAACACCGGAGGACAGTTGTCCAGTGTTTCTTTTTTCAGGCCTCTTAGGAGGCAATGGCCTCAGAGAGGCCGGACGAAGTCGTGCCTCCCACCATGGCGTCGGTGGGAGGGAAGGAGGGTGACTGGCAACTACCGCCACGGGAGTCACCCTCAGTTCCAGCAGCAGGTTCCCCCTTACCGTCCACTTCCGGATGGACAGCGAGTAAGACAACCAGTGTGATGATATGTAAGGACGAGAAGTACTATGAGGAGATAAGAGCCAAATATGCGGAGTACATTAAGGGCACAGAGCTGGTCTCTGTGCCGGATAAGTTGGCCGACATTGAGGCAAGGATTATTACCCTGCATACTAAGGACATAAAATCGCACAAGTTGGTGGGAGTCTCAAGGGACGTATTGGAAGAAGCCATTAAAGCTTTGAAGATTAAAGCCAGGGCCGTGGCGAGGAGGGGCAATTCCATGTGGGACGTCTTGCTGGGCTCGGCCGAGGAGGCGAAACGTCTGATCGGAGAAGTACTGGAGACGAAATCACTCCAGTTCAGCACTGAATACATGGGTGCCCGGAAAGTGAAAATTACACTGCATGGCGTCCCCATGGAAATTGATGAAGACCACGTTGGCGCCTTTTTCGCAGGATACGGAAAGGTGGCCTCAGTCTCCTCGCTGCGGTCGAAGGCTGGCTTTATGACAGGTGATATGACCCTGCAGGTGACTGCGTCGAAGGAGAATATCGGGAAAATTCCCAACATCCTCACCTGCAGGGGTCGTAGGATTTTCATCGTGGTAGAAGGAAGGAAGCCATGCTGTTGGGTCTGCGGAGCCGCGGAGCACGTCGCTAAGGCGTGTCCAACCAAGAACCCGGCCCCAGCGGCCCAACTAGCACAACCAGCAAAACAGAAACAGCAGCCCATGGAGAAAGAGGGCGTAAAACCGGTAACACCAGCTCCGGTAGCAAACAAAGAGGGCGAGTGGCAGGTGGTGAGCCGGAAGAAGGGCAAAACACCTTCCCCTGCAAAGGTGCTGCCACCTGGCATGTCGCCCGTAACAACAAAGGAGGCGCCCAAAAAGAAGTCGCCTCCCAAACAGAGGAAGGACAGAAGTCCAACCCCCCCAGAGGAACAGCGAATGGAGGTAGATAGAGCGGCTTCCCTGAAGAGAGGGAGAGATGAAGGGGAGGAAGACATCGACAACCCTAAAAGTCGGCGAAAGAGTAGAAGCGTTGAGAGGAGGAAGGCAGTAAACAAATGTTCTTCACTGCCGGTCTCCCCCGTAAGGAGTACGTATGCCCAAAAGGCGAAAAGTCTCCCCTCGTCCCCGCTTAAAGCTTCCCAGTCCCCAGTTTTTAAACTGACCCCCTTGGGCAAAGCTAGTGCCACAACACCTTCTCCCTCCCCTTCTCCTGCTCCCACTCCCACTCGGGCTAAGAAGAAATATGCCCTCCCTCGTGGGGATGCCCTAATGGAAGTCAAGGACAGCATCGTAGACGAGTGGTCTTCCCAGCGTCGAAGGCTGCTCAAGCCTCTACTTAAACTCACCTCGGTGAAGGGTCTGTCCACTGAAGACCCGAGGAACTTTCCCCAGGCCCCAGGTGTCATCACCCTGGTAAGAAATACCGGTGGGAACCTGCGGGTCTGGGACCATATCGCCGAGGTGCAGAAACAATACCCAAAAATGACTATGGCGATAGAAAACTCACCAGAACTTGCAAAGATGGCAAAAAATTGTTCGGGGAGGTTCCCCGTTTTAATCCACCCCTGTCTGTATAGGGTTCTAAAGCTAACCTACCCCACGGACGTCGGCGGAATTGTCTTAGACGGACGGATTACGTCCGACATTGGTACAGGGTCCCTAGGACAGTCCGTCGGGGTCCCGTCTACCCGAGATTTCTACCCGGTATGCGAGTAGAGCCGTCTGTTGCATGTCTTTTTCTGTTTTTTCGTTTCAGATCTAAAGAATGTCTATTAAGTTAGCCAGTATAAATGCGAAGGGCCTGAGGGATCGGGGTAAGGCGGCTCGCCTGCTTCGTGACCTCTTGTCCTTCGGCGTGGATGTGGCCGCGATCCAAGAGACTCACTTTGTTTGCGAAGTCGACTCGTGTGTGCTGTCTAACGACTTTGTCGTCTATTCAGCATATGGGAGCCGGCTGGCCAGAGGTGTTTCTTTGCTGGTCAAGCGTACACCCTGGACGCGAGGGTGGACCTTGTCCATGTCGGTGCCGAGGGCCGGCTGATCGTGGCCGATATTGCAGTGAAAAGCAAGTCGTTCCGGCTGATTGTGGTTTATGCGCCCAATGTTCAAGGTGAGCGTGTCTCTTTCTTTCGGCTGTTGGAGCCCTTCATGGTGCATTCAACACGGCTAATCTTAGTTGGGGACTGGAATGCCGTCCTAACCCCCAAATGGGATAGAGGAAGGGGCGCTAGCGGGTGGAGTGGTGATCGTAGCCTGGTTGATCTGATCGGCGATTTTGGTCTCGTCGATAGATACCGGGTCGATCATCCGGATGGGAGCATGTGGACGTGGACGCATAGTTGGCCTTCTACCCGGGTATCTGCGTACCTGGATAGGATGTTAGTGAGAGAAGCCGACATAGACTTCTTAGAATGTCCAACGTTCCACTGGTTAGGCTACTCGGACCACAAACTTGTTTGTGCCCGGGTGGCGTTAGACTTTAGGCCTAGGTTGGCTGGTTATTGGAAGTTCAATCAGTCCTTACTGGACAGGCGGGACTTTCGTGACCAGCTGACAAAACTAGTGCAGCGGGCGTTAATTGGGCGAGTCATTGGGAGTAAGTGGTTGGTTAACCTTAAGGACTCCATTAGGTCTTTCGCCACCAAATATAGCCAGCGGCTCAACCTAGATAAGGCTGCGGAGGCAAAGACACTTAGTGCTAATTTCGCCCGGGCGGAGGCTGGTGGGGATCCCCTAGAAATAGCCTTAGCCAGGAGGCCCTGGAGCGCTCGACTAGCGGGCGCTACATGGGTCAGGTAATTAGGGCTAAGTTAAGCAAGATGTCTTCCGAAGCTGTGAACATGGGCGCGGAACTGCGCAAGGAAGAAATTCGCCATGCCGGCGACCGGTACATTCGAGAGGTACGCGACCCGGAGGGACATCTCCTTAGGTCCACCGACGACATGTGCGAGGCGTTCCGGCAGCATTTCGAGCACCGATTTACCAAGGAGCCTGGTCTCCGTGACGAGGAGTTTCGCAGCTATTTGGCTGACTTTCCCCGGCTTTTGCCGGCTGAAGCGGCTAGCTGCGAAGGGGAGATTACGGAGGACGAAATCTACGTGGCTTTGAAGAAGGTCAGCAGTGGCAAGTCGCCAGGTTTGGATGGTTTGCCCTATGAATTGTACTTGAGGATGTCGCACCTTTTTGTCCCGCTCTTGGCTGTCGTGTTCAACCACTGGTTTCGGCAGGGGTCCATCCCCGGTCGGATCACCAGGGGCGTGATCACGCTGTTGAGAAAAGGCAAGAAGGTTGGGAGGGAACTAGATGACTACAGGCCCATAACTCTGCTAAACACAGAGTTAAAGATTTTGGCCAAGATCCTGACGAATCGCTTGCAGCTAGTTGCCGAGTCTCTGTTGGAACCGGATCAGACTTGTTCTGTTAAGGGGAGAACAATTCAGAGCAACCTGCACTTGATTCGCACGATCATAGAGGGTGTAGAAGACGACGATGAGGCCGCGCTGATCAATTTAGATCAGTCCAAGGCATTTGATAGGATTGACCATGGCTACCTGGCTGCTGTCCTGCAGGCCGCCGGATTCAAACCCGACTTCAGCCGCTGGATTAGCCTTCTGTATCGCTCCCCCAAGGCTGTGGTACAGGTGAACGGGAAGCTGTCGGGCGCTTTCGCGCTGTCTAGGTCGGTCCGACAGGGTTGTCCACTGTCTTCTCTCCTTTATGTCCTGTGTTTGGAGCCCCTCCTTCGCAGGCTAAGGGACGAGACGGGCAGTCCGGTCCTGCGTGGAATTGAAGTCCCTGGCGGAGCTCGAGCCAGGGTTTCTGCGTACGCCGATGACGTAACGACCTTTGTGTCCTCCCGCAGGGACATAGAGGCGGTACACCAGGCGCTTGTACGGTACGAGAAGGTGACAGGGGCCAGAATTAACTGCGACAAGTCATCCGGCTTGCGGTTAGGTGCCTGGAAGGGAGTTTCCCTCCCGGGGCCCTTCAGCTGGACGGACGGGCCGGTCAAGCTCCTCGGAGTTTGGTTCGGTCCGGACTTACAGCTGGAGAAAAACTGGTCAGAAGTACTGGCAAAGGTCGGCGCGTCGGTCAAGATTTGGCGTCGACGGGGTCTCTCCGTGAAGGGCTTGGCGGAGGTGTGTAACACATACCTCTTTCCCATGATCCTTTACCGGCTGTCAGTACTTCCCCTTTGTGACGATCATGAGAAGGCGCTCGAGCGTTTGCTATTCTCCTGTCTGTGGAGAGGACGCAAACACATGGTCGACAAAGGAGTCTGTTGCCTCCGTCCGTGTCAAGGGGGTCTGGGGATGCCACACTTGAGGAGCCACGTGCTCGCTTCAAGGTTGGCATTCCTCAGGCGCGCGTTGGAGGAAGATCGGTTGCTTGCGGGGGTAGTGAGGGACATGTTCCCTTGCCTTACCATCACGCCCCCGACCCTATGGCTGACCGTCAGGCCTTGGGTGCGACCGAAATTCCTGCTCGAATGTCTGGCGGCTTTACAGGCCATTCCACGGTCCAGTGACCTTTCACAGCCTAGGAAAATCTTCTATCGGGGATTAGTGGAGGGTGCCGTGAAGGATAAGCTGTGGAGTAAGCTCGGCATGTCGAGAGTGGAGTACCGCTCTCATTGGTCTTGGGCGCCAGGTGCGGATTGGCTCAGCAACTCTGAGTTTTCTCTGACCTGGCGATTGGCTCGGAATGGTTTGTCGCTCAATGACAAGCGTTTCGCAATGGGCCTGGCGGATTTGCCAGATTGTGAACGTTGCGACCTTGGAATTAAGGAGACGTCTGCGCACGCCTTCTTCCATTGTTCGCGCGTTCGCCCGTTGTGGGCGCGTGTCGGCGAGTTGACTGCTCGTATCGCGCCGCGGGAGCTTGTGCTCATTGATCGCGCATACGCTGTGGACAATGTGTCGCCCCCGTACTCTGGAGTGAAGCGGATGGTGTTTCTGTCGCTACTGGCCACGGCTAGAATGGTGATTTGGATGACGCGTCTGGAGGAAGTCTTGCGGGGAGGTCGTCTTTCGGATCAGGATCTAATCCGATATTTTGAGCACCAGCTCAAAATGAAGATTAGAACTGAACGGAAACGGCTGCACCCGACAGACTTTAGCAAAAGGTGGATATATGCAGCGAGCCTGGTTCGTGTGACCGGGGCTAGTCTTGATTTTCTTTTTTAGATCTGCTGCTCGCATCGGGGTGGATTCCTCTGGAACCCCTCCCGTGGTTAAGGTAAAGTATTCTTTTGTATACCTAGTTAATGTGAGTGATAGTGTTAGTCCCGGCCTGTTCCCGGCTCCCTTGCTTTTGTTATGATCCAGTTCGAGATCCCCATTGTCCAGAGTTATTTTGTCCCGTTTCATTCTCGGCTGGGTCAGCCTTATATATTCTCCAGTCCAATTTATTTTATACCCTACTTCGCCATTCCCCTTTAGAAAGAGAGCGGCTTGATTTTGTCTCTACAGGCAGAATACAGTGGCCTCTTTAATTATGTGGGTGTGTTTGGGTCTTACTAACATAATGTATAAATATTCATTTGAAATTGTTTTTGTTTTGGGGATTTTTTGTTTCTTCATACCCCCTCCCCATCACATCATTTCATGTACAAATTTTTAAAGTTATTTTTGTATTATATTTGTATATAGTAATAAATTTTTATGTACATTTGGGGCGTTTTTAGGTCCCCGGTATGTTTCGCGGTATTTTGGTGCTAGATAAGTACGAGTGTTGATGGACAAATTCTTATGGTGAATGAGAATCATTGTAACGTATGTATGGGTCGTGAATCTGATTAGCTAGGTATAGGATAGAGTTATTGAAGACCTTCCCAAGTTTTGTTCCCCCTCCCAGTTTTCTGGCCTTGAGCCATAATTTTGTGTATTACAAAATAAATAAAACGAGCCATCTTCCTCCCCATAATTGCGTTCCGTGGTTTTTATGGGTAGGATCAAAGTGTAGTATCTGTTCCATAGTAGCTTATACTATATCTGTGGTTTCGGGATTTCTGTTTCTCCACCCAAGTTCATTGCTTGTGGCTGCGTGAAAAGTAGCGACCTTCACCGGTCGTGAAACACCGGAGGACAGTTGTCCAGTGTTTCTTTTTTCAGGCCTCTTAGGAGGCAATGGCCTCAGAGAGGCCGGACGAAGTCGTGCCTCCCACCATGGCGTCGGTGGGAGGGAAGGAGGGTGACTGGCAACTACCGCCACGGGAGTCACCCTCAGTTCCAGCAGCAGGTTCCCCCTTACCGTCCACTTCCGGATGGACAGCGAGTAAGACAACCAGTGTGATGATATGTAAGGACGAGAAGTACTATGAGGAGATAAGAGCCAAATATGCGGAGTACATTAAGGGCACAGAGCTGGTCTCTGTGCCGGATAAGTTGGCCGACATTGAGGCAAGGATTATTACCCTGCATACTAAGGACATAAAATCGCACAAGTTGGTGGGAGTCTCAAGGGACGTATTGGAAGAAGCCATTAAAGCTTTGAAGATTAAAGCCAGGGCCGTGGCGAGGAGGGGCAATTCCATGTGGGACGTCTTGCTGGGCTCGGCCGAGGAGGCGAAACGTCTGATCGGAGAAGTACTGGAGACGAAATCACTCCAGTTCAGCACTGAATACATGGGTGCCCGGAAAGTGAAAATTACACTGCATGGCGTCCCCATGGAAATTGATGAAGACCACGTTGGCGCCTTTTTCGCAGGATACGGAAAGGTGGCCTCAGTCTCCTCGCTGCGGTCGAAGGCTGGCTTTATGACCGGTGATATGACCCTGCAGGTGACTGCGTCGAAGGAGAATATCGGGAAAATTCCCAACATCCTCACCTGCAGGGGTCGTAGGATTTTCATCGTGGTAGAAGGAAGGAAGCCATGCTGTTGGGCCTGCGGAGCCGCGGAGCACGTCGCTAAGGCGTGTCCAACCAAGAACCCGGCCCCAGCGGCCCAACTAGCACAACCAGCAAAACAGAAACAGCAGCCCATGGAGAAAGAGGGCGTAAAACCGGTAACACCAGCTCCGGTAGCAAACAAAGAGGGCGAGTGGCAGGTGGTGAGCCGGAAGAAGGGCAAAACACCTTCCCCTGCAAAGGTGCTGCCACCTGGCATGTCGCCCGTAACAACAAAGGAGGCGCCCAAAAAGAAGTCGCCTCCCAAACAGAGGAAGGACAGAAGTCCAACCCCCCCAGAGGAACAGCGAATGGAGGTAGATAGAGCGGCTTCCCTGAAGAGAGGGAGAGATGAAGGGGAGGAAGACATCGACAACCCTAAAAGTCGGCGAAAGAGTAGAAGCGTTGAGAGGAGGAAGGCAGTAAACAAATGTTCTTCACTGCCGGTCTCCCCCGTAAGGAGTACGTATGCCCAAAAGGCGAAAAGTCTCCCCTCGTCCCCGCTTAAAGCTTCCCAGTCCCCAGTTTTTAAACTGACCCCCTTGGGCAAAGCTAGTGCCACAACACCTTCTCCCTCCCCTTCTCCTGCTCCCACTCCCACTCGGGCTAAGAAGAAATATGCCCTCCCTCGTGGGGATGCCCTAATGGAAGTCAAGGACAGCATCGTAGACGAGTGGTCTTCCCAGCGTCGAAGGCTGCTCAAGCCTCTACTTAAACTCACCTCGGTGAAGGGTCTGTCCACTGAAGACCCGAGGAACTTTCCCCAGGCCCCAGGTGTCATCACCCTGGTAAGAAATACCGGTGGGAACCTGCGGGTCTGGGACCATATCGCCGAGGTGCAGAAACAATACCCAAAAATGACTATGGCGATAGAAAACTCACCAGAACTTGCAAAGATGGCAAAAAATTGTTCGGGGAGGTTCCCCGTTTTAATCCACCCCTGTCTGTATAGGGTTCTAAAGCTAACCTACCCCACGGACGTCGGCGGAATTGTCTTAGACGGACGGATTACGTCCGACATTGGTACAGGGTCCCTAGGACAGT
The DNA here is from genome assembly GCA_037127315.1 of Ascarosepion bandense. NCBI lineage: Eukaryota > Metazoa > Mollusca > Cephalopoda > Sepiida > Sepiidae > Ascarosepion > Ascarosepion bandense. The sequence continues at coordinate 1,639 of JBBBDQ010001286.1, read as the reverse complement.
CCGTCGGGGTCCCGTCTACCCGAGATTTCTACCCGGTATGCGAGTAGAGCCGTCTGTTGCATGTCTTTTTCTGTTTTTTCGTTTCAGATCTAAAGAATGTCTATTAAGTTAGCCAGTATAAATGCGAAGGGCCTGAGGGATCGGGGTAAGGCGGCTCGCCTGCTTCGTGACCTCTTGTCCTTCGGCGTGGATGTGGCCGCGATCCAAGAGACTCACTTTGTTTGCGAAGTCGACTCGTGTGTGCTGTCTAACGACTTTGTCGTCTATTCAGCATATGGGAGCCGGCTGGCCAGAGGTGTTTCTTTGCTGGTCAAGCGTACCCTGGACGCGAGGGTGGACCTTGTCCATGTCGGTGCCGAGGGCCGGCTGATCGTGGCCGATATTGCAGTGAAAAGCAAGTCGTTCCGGCTGATTGTGGTTTATGCGCCCAATGTTCAAGGTGAGCGTGTCTCTTTCTTTCGGCTGTTGGAGCCCTTCATGGTGCATTCAACACGGCTAATCTTAGTTGGGGACTGGAATGCCGTCCTAACCCCCAAATGGGATAGAGGAAGGGGCGCTAGCGGGTGGAGTGGTGATCGTAGCCTGGTTGATCTGATCGGCGAATTTGGTCTCGTCGATAGATACCGGGTCGATCACCCGGATGGGAGCATGTGGACGTGGACGCGTAGTTGGCCTTCTACCCGGGTATCTGCGTACCTGGATAGGATGTTAGTGAGAGAAGCCGACATAGACTTCTTAGAATGTCCAACGTTCCACTGGTTAGGCTACTCGGACCACAAACTCGTTTGTGCCCGTGTGGCGTTAGAATTTAGGCCTAGGTTGGCTGGTTATTGGAAGTTCAATCAGTCCTTACTGGACAGGCGGGACTTTCGTGACCAGCTGACAAGACTAGTGCAGAGGGCGTTAATTGGGCGAGTCATTGGGAGTAAGTGGTTGGGTTAACCTTAAGGACTCCATTAGGTCTTTCGCCACCAAATATAGCCAGCGGCTCAACCTAGATAAGGCTGCGGAGGCAAAGACACTTAGTGCTAATTTCGCCCGGGCGGAGGCTGGTGGGGATCCCCTAGAAATAGCCTTAGCCAGGGAGGCCCTGGAGCGCTCGACTAGCGGGCGCTACATGGGTCAGGTAATTAGGGCTAAGTTAAGCAAGATGTCTTCCGAAGCTGTGAACATGGGCGCGGAACTGCGCAAGGAAGAAATTCGCCATGCCGGCGACCGGTACATTCGAGAGGTGCGCGACCCGGAGGGACATCTCCTTAGGTCCACCGACGACATGTGCGAGGCGTTCCGGCAGCATTTCGAGCACCGATTTACCAAGGAGCCTGGTCTCCGTGACGAGGAGTTTCGCAGCTATTTGGCTGACTTTCCCCGGCTTTTGCCGGCTGAAGCGGCTAGCTGCGAAGGGGAGATTACGGAGGACGAAATCTACGTGGCTTTGAAGAAGGTCGGCAGTGGCAAGTCGCCAGGTTTGGATGGTTTGCCCTATGAATTGTACTTGAGGATGTCGCACCTTTTTGTCCCGCTCTTGGCTGTCGTGTTCAACCACTGGTTTCGGCAGGGGTCCATCCCCGGTCGGATCACCAGGGGCGTGATCACGCTGTTGAGAAAAGGCAAGAAGGTTGGGAGGGAACTAGATGAC